>JANJGN010000572.1:187500-225000 GCA_026770705.1 Isurus oxyrinchus
GTTTGTGTGTGTTGCACTGTCTAGGCCTGTGTGTGTGTGTGCATGTGTGTCAGTGTCTAGTTGTGTGTGTGTGTGTTACAGTGTCTAAGTGTGTGTGTCATGTCTAGGTGTGTGTGTGAGTGTCAGTATTGAGATGTGTGAGTTTGTGTCAGTGTCTAGGCGTGTGCATTTCAGTTTCTAGGTCCGTGTGTGTGTGTGTGTGTGTGTGTTTGTGTCAGTGTCTAGTTGTGAGTGTGTGTGTCCATGTCTAGTGAGTGTGTTTGTCAGTGTTTAGTGTGTGTGTGTGTCAGTGTCTAGTGTGTGTGTGTGTCAATGTCTAGTTGTGTGTGTGTGTCAGTGTCTAGCTGTTTGTATGTGTGTGTCAGTGTCTAGGTGTTTGTGTGTGACTGTCAGTGTCTAGGCATTTGGATGTCAGTATCGAGGTATGTGAGTTAGTGTCAATGTCTAGGTGTGCATGTGTGTCAGTGTCAAGGTGTGCACATATGTAAGTGTCTAGGTGTGTGGGTGTGTGTCTGTCAGTGACTACTTGTGTGTGTGTGTGTGTGTAAGTGTCTAGTTGTGTGTGAGTGTGTGTTACAGTGTCTAGGTATTCATGTGTGTTGCAGTGTCTAGGTGTGTGTGTGTGTTAGTGTCTGTGTGTGGTTGTCAGTGTCTTGGTGTGTTTGTGTCTAGTTGTGTGTGTGTGTCAGTGTCTGGGTGTTTATATGTGTTTGTGCCAGTGTCTAGGTGTGTGTATGTGTTCTGGAGTCTGGGTGTGTATGTGACTGTCAGTGTGTGTGTGTCTGTGTGTGTGTGTCAGTGTCTAGGTGTGTGTGTGTGTGTGTGTGTGTGTGTCAGTGTCTAGGTGTGTGTGTGTGTCAGCATTTAGGGATGTGTGTCTGTGTGTGTGTCTGACAGTATCTAGGCATGTCTGTGTGTCTCAGTATCTGTGTGTGTGTGTTTGTGTCAGTGTCTTGGTGTGTTTGTGTCAGTGTCTAGGTGTGTGTGTCAGTGTCTTGGTGTGTGTTTTGTGTGTTTGTGTCTAGGCGTGTGTGAGTTTGTATCAGTGTCCAGGTGTGCGTGCATGTCAGTGTCTAGGTGTGCGTATGGGTCAGTGTCTAGGTGTGTGTTTGTGTGTGTGTCAGTGTCTAGGTGTGTGTGTGTGTGTCAGTGTCTAGGCTGGTGTGTGTGTGTCAGTGTCTAGGCGTGTGTGTGTTGCAGTGTCTAGTTATGTGTGTGTTGTAATGTCTAGGTGTGTGAGCTTTGTCAGTGACTAGTTGTGTCTGTGTCAGTGCCTAGGTGTTTGTGTGTGTTGCACTGTCTAGGCCTGTGTGTGTGTATGTGTGTGTCAGACTCAAGTTGTGTGTGTGTGTTACGGTGTCTAAGTGTGTGTGTGTCATGTCTAGGTGCGTGTCTGTGCGTGTCTGTGAGTGTCAGTATTGAGACGTGTGTGTTTGTGTCAGTGTCTAGGCGTGTGCATTTCAGTGTCTAGGCCCGTGTGTGTGTGTGTGTCAGTGTCTAGTGTGTGTGTGTGTCAGTGTCTAGTGTGTGTGTGTGTCAGCGTCTAGCGTTTGTGTGTGTGTGTGCAAATGTCTAGTTGTGTGAATGTATGTCAGTGTCTTGGTGTTTGTAAGTGTGTGTGTCAGTGTCTAGGCGTTTGTATGTGTGTCTGTCAGTGTCTGAGTGTGTGTGACTGTCAGTGTCTAGGCATTTGTGTGTCAGTATCGAGGTGTGTGAGTTTGTGTCAGTGTTTAGGTGTGCATATGTGTCAGTGTCTATGTGTGTGGATGTGTGTGTGTCAGTGTCTACTTGTGTGTGTGTCAGTGTCTACTTGTTTGTGTGTGTAATTGTCTACTTGTGTTTGTGTGTAAGTGTCTAGTTGTGTGTGAGTGTGTGTGTTACATTGTCTAGGTGTTTGTGTGTGTTGCAGTGTCTGGGTGTGTGTGTGTCCATGTCCAGGTGTGTGTGTGTGTGTCCGTGTCTAGGTGTGTGTGTGTATGTGTGTGTGTGTGTGTGTGTGTGTGTGTGTGTGTGTGTGTGTGCCAGTGTCTAGGTGTGTGTATGTGTTCTGGAGTCTGGGTGTGTATGTGTCTGTCAGTGTCTGAGTGTGTGTGACTGTCAGTGTATGTGTGTGTGTGTGTGTGTGTCAGTGTCTAGGTGTGTGTGTGTGTGTGTGTGTGTCAGTGTCTAGGTGTGTGTGTGTGTCAGCATTTAGGGATGTGTGTCTGTGTGTGTGTCTGTCAGTATCTAGGGATGTATGTGTGTCTCAGTATCTGTGTGTGTGTGTGTTTGTGTCAGTGTCTCGGTGTGTTTGTGTCAGTGTCTAGGTGTGTGTGTCAGTGTTTGGTGTGTATTTTGTGTGTTAGTGTCTAGGCGTGTGTGAGTTTGTATCAGTGTCTAGGTGTGCGTGCATGTCAGTGTCTAGGTGTGCGTATGTGTCAGTGTCTAGGCCTGTGTGTGTGTGCGTCAGTGTCTAGTTGTGTCAGTGTCTAGTTGTGTCAGTGTCTAGTTGTGTGTGTGCTGCAGTGTCTAGGTTTGTGTGTGTGTTGCAGTATCTAGGTGTGTGTGTGTGTTGCAGCGTATTGGTGTTTGTGTGTGTTGCAGTGTCTAGGTGTGTGTGTCAGTGTCTAGGTGTAAGTGTGTGTGTCAGTATTGAGGTGTGTGAGTTTGTGTCAATGTCTGTGTGGCTAGGTATCTGTGTGTATCAGTATTTAGGGATGTGTGTCTGTGTGTGTGTGTCTGTCAGTATCTAGGGGTGTGTGTGTGTGTTTCAGCATCTGTGTGTGCGTGTATGTGTCTCAGTATCTGTGTGTGTGCTTGTGTCAATGTCTAGATGTGTTTGTGTCAGTGTCTCAGTGTTTGTGTATGTTGCAGTGTCTAGTTACGTATGTGTCAGTGTCTAGGTGTAAGTGTGTGTGTCAGTATTGAGGTGTGTGAGTTTGTGTAAATGTCTGTGTGTGCGCGTTGCAGTGTCAAGTTGAGTGTGTGTGTGTGTGTCAATGTCTGTGTGGGTGCATTTCAGTGTCTAGGTGTGTGCGTGGATGTCTAGTGTATGTGTGCATCTGTGTCAGTGTCTAGTTGTGTGTGTGTCAGTGCCTAGGTGTTTGCGTGTGTTGCACTGTCTAGGCCTGTGTGTGTGTGTGTGCATGTGTGTGTCAGTGTCAACGACCCTGTGTGTGTCAGTGTCTGAGCCTGTGTGTGTGTGTCAGTGTCTAGGCCAGTGTCTGTATATCAGTGTCTAGTTGTGTGTGTGTGTTACAGTGTCTAAGTGTGTCATATCTAGGTGTGTGTGAGTGTGTGTGTGTGTGTGTGTGTGTGTGTGTGTGTGTGTGTGTGTGTCAGTATTGAGTTGTGTGAGTTTGTGACATTGTCTAGGCGTGTGCATTTCAGTGTCTAGGTCCGTGTGTGTGTGTTTGTGTGTCAGTGTCTAGTTGTGAGTGTATGTTTCAGTGTCTAGTTCTGTGTGTGTGTCAGTGTCTAGGTGTTTGTATGTGTATGTGTCAATGTCTAGGTGTTTGTGTGTGACTGTCAGTGTCTAGGCATTTGTGTGTCAGTATCGAGGTGTGTGAGTTTGTGTCAGTCTCTAGGTGTGCATGTGTGTCAGTGTCAAGGTGTGCATATGTGTCAGTGTCTAGGTGTGCATATGTGTCAGTGTCTAGGTGTGTGGGTGTGTGTGTCAGTGTCTACTTCTGAGTGTGTGTGTAAGTGTCAAGTTGTGTGTGAGTGTGTGTGTTACAGTGTCTAGGTTTTTGTGTGTGGTGCAGTGTCTAGGTGTGTGTGTCTGTCAGTGTCTGGGTGTGTGTGTGTCAGTGTCTAGGGGTGTGTGTGTCAGTGTCTAGGTGTGTGTGTGTGTCAGCATTTAGGGATGTGTGTCTGTGTGTGTGTCTGTCAGTATCTAGGGGTGTGTGTGTGTCTCAGTATCTGTGCGTGTGTGTTTGTGTCAGTGTCTCGGTGTGTTTGTGTCAGTGTCTTGGTTTGTTTGTGTCAGTGTCTAGGTGTGTGTGTGTGTGTGTTGCAGTGTATCGGTGTTTGTGTGTGTTGCAGTGCCTAGGTGTGTGTGTCAGTGTCTAGGTGTAAGTGTGTGTGTCAGTATTGAGGTGTGTGAGTTTGTGTCAATGTCTGTGTGGCTAGGTATCTGTGTGTATCAGTATTTAGGGATGTGTGTCTGTGTGTTTCAGTCAGTATCTAGGGGTGTGTGTGTGTGTTTCAATATCTGTGGGTGCGTGTATGTGTCTCAGTATCTGTGTGTGTGTTTGTGTCAATGTCTAGGTGTGTTTGTGTCAGTGTCTCGGTGTGTTTGTGTCAGTGTCTAGGTGTTTGTGCATGTTGCAGTGTCTAGGTATGTATGTGTCAGTGTCTAGGTGTAATTGTGTGTGTCAGTATTGAGGTGTGTGAGTTTGTGTCAATGTCTGTGTGTGTGCAGTTCAGTGTGTAGTTGTGTGTGTGCGTGCGTGTGTGTGTGTGTGTTAATGTCTGTGTGCGTGCATTTCAGTGTCTAGGTGTGTGTGTGTGTGTCTAGTGCATGTGTGTATCTGTGTCAGTGTCTAGTTGTGTGTGTGTCAGTGCCTAGGTGTTTGTGTGTGTTGCACTGTCTAGGCCTGTGTGTGTGTGTGTGCATGTGTGTCAGTGTCTAGTTGTGTGTGTGTGTGTTACAGTGTCTAAGTGTGTGTGTCATGTCTAGGTGTGTGTGTGAGAGTCAGTATTGAGATGTGTGAGTTTGTGTCAGTGTCTTGGCGTGTGCATTTCAGTTTCTTGGTCCATGTGTGTGTGTGCGTGTGTGTTTGTGTCAGTGTCTAGTTGTGAGTGTGTGTGTCCATGTCTAGTGAGTGTGTGTGTCAGTGTTTGGTGTGTGTGTGTGTGTCAGTGTCTAGTGTGTGTGTGTGTCAATGTCTAGTTGTGTGTGTGTGTGTGTCAGTGTCTAGCTGTTTGTATGTGTGTGTGTCAGTGTCTAGGTGTTTGTGTGTGACTGTCAGTGTCTAGGCATTTGGGTGTCACTATCGAGGTACGTGAGTTAGTGTCAATGTTTAGGTGTGCATGTGTGTCAGTGTCAAGGTGTGCACATATGTCAGTGTCTAGGTGTGTGGGTGTGTGTCTGTCAGTGTCTACTTGTGTGTGTGTTTGTGTAATTGTCTAGTTGTGTGTGAGTGTGTGTTACAGTGTCTAGGTGTTCATGTGTGTTGCAGTGTCTAGGTGTGTGTGCGTGTCAGTGTCTGTGTGTGGTTGTCAGTGTCTAGGTATGTTTGTTTCTAGTTGTGTGTGTGTGTCAGTGTCTGGGTGTTTATATGTGTGTGTGCCAGTGTCTAGGTGTGTGTATGTGTTCTGGAGTCTGGGTGTGTATGTGACTGTCAGTGTCTGTGTGTGTGTGTGTGTCAGTGTGTAGGTGTGTGTGTGTGTGTGTGTGTCAGTATCTAGGTGTGTGTGTGTGTCAGCATTTAGGGATGTGTGTTTGTGTGTATATCTGTCAGCATCTAGGGATGTATGTGTGTCTCAGTATCTGTGTGTGTGTGTTTGTGTCAGTGTCTTGGTGTGTTTGTGTCAGTGTCTAGGTGTGTGTGTCAGTGTCTTGGTGTGTGTTTTGAGTGTTAGTGTCTAGGCGTGTGTGTGTTTGTATCAGTGTCTAGGTGTGCATGCATGTCAGTGTCTAGGTGTGCGTATGTGTCTGTTTCTAGGTGTGTGTGTGTGTGTGTCAGTGTCTAGGTGTGTGTGTGTGTGTCAGTGTCTTGGCTGGTGTGTGTGTGTGTCAGTGTCTAGGCCTGTGTGTGTGTCAGTGTCTAGGTGTGTGTGTGTGTCAGTTTCTTGGCGTGTGTGTGTTGCAGTGTCTAGTTATGTGTGTGTGAGCTTTGTCAGTGACTAGCTGTGTGCGTTTCAGTGTCTAAGCCTGTGCATAGTTGTCAGTGTCTAGGCCTGTGTGTGTGTGTCAGTGTCTAGGTGTGTGTGTGTCTTGGTGTGTTTGTGTGTCAGTGTCTAATTATGTGTGTGTTGCAATGTCTCGGTATGAGCTTTGTAAGTGACTAGATGTGTGCGCGTCAGTGTCTACTTGTGTGTGTGTGTCTAGTTGTGTGTATGTTTGTGTGTCTAGGTGTTTGTGTGTGTTGCAGTGTCTAGGTGTGTGTGTGGGTGTCTAGTGTGTGTGTGTATCTGTGTCAGTGTCTAGTTGTGTGTGGTCAGTGCCTACGTGTTTGTGTGTGTTGCACTGTCTAGGCCTGTGTGTGTGTGTGCATGTGTGTCAGTGTCTAGTTGTGTGTGTGTGTGTGTGTGTGTGTGTGTGTGTGTGTGTGTGTGTTTGTGTTACAGTGTCTAGGTGTGTGTGTGTGTGTCAGTGTCAAGGACCCAGTGTGTGTCAGTGTCTGAGTTTGTGTGTGTGTCTGTGTCTAGGCCAGTGTCTGTATGTCAGTGTCTAGATGTGTGTGTGTGTATCTTTGTCAGTGTCTAGTTGTGTGTGTGTCAGTGCCTAGGTGTTTGTGTGTGTTGCACTGTCTAGGCCTGTGTGTGTGTATGTGTGTGTATCAGTATTTAGAGATGTGTGTCTGTGTGTTTCAGTCAGTATCTAGGGGTGTGTGTGTGTGTTTCAATATCTGTGGGTGCGTGTATGTGTCTCAGTATCTGTGTGTGTGTTTGTGTCAATGTCTAGGTGTGTTTGTGTCAGTGTCTCGGTGTGTTTGTGTCAGTGTCTAGGTGTTTGTGCATGTTGCAGTGTCTAGGTATGTATGTGTCAGTGTCTAGGTGTAATTGTGTGTGTCAGTATTGAGGTGTGTGAGTTTGTGTCAATGTCTGTGTGTGTGCATTTCAGTGTGTAGTTGTGTGTGTGTGTGCGTGTGTGTGAGTTTGTGTCAATGTCTGTGTGTGTGCATTTCAGTGTCTAGGTGTGTGCGTGGGTGTCTAGTGCATGTGTGTATCTGTGTCAGTGTCTAGTTGTGTGTGTGTCAGTGCCTAGGTGTTTGTGTGTGTTGCACTGTCTAGGCCTGTGTGTGTGTGTGCATGTGTGTCAGTGTCTAGTTGTGTGTGTGTGTGTTACAGTGTCTAAGTGTGTGTGTCATGTCTAGGTGTGTGTGTGAGTGTCAGTATTGAGATGTGTGAGTTTGTGTCAGTGTCTAGGCGTGTGCATTTCAGTTTCTAGGTCCATGTGTGTGTGTGTGTGTGTGTTTGTGTCAGTGTATAGTTGTGAGTATTTGTGTCCAAGTCAAGTGATTGTTTATGTCAGTGTTTAGTGTGTGTGTGTGTCAGTGTCTAGTGTGTGTGTGTGTCAATGTCTAGTTGTGTGTGTGTGTCAGTGTCTAGCTGTTTGTATGTGTGTGTGTCAGTGTCTAGGTGTTTGTGTGTGACTGTCAGTGTCTAGGCATTTGGGTGTCAGTATCGAGGTATGTGAGTTAGTGTCAATGTTTAGGTGTGCATGTGTGTCAGTGTCAAGGTGTGCACATATGTCAGTGTCTAGGTGTGTGGGTGTGTGTCTGTCAGTGACTACTTGTGTGTGTGTGTGTGTGTAAGTGTCTAGTTGTGTGTGAGTGTGTGTTACAGTGTCTAGGTGTTCATGTGTGTTGCAGTGTCTAGGTGTGTGTGTGTGTCAGTGTCTGGGTGTTTATATGTGTGTGTGCCAGTGTCTTGGTGTGTGTATGTGTTCTGGAATCTGGGTGTGTATGTGACTGTCAGTGTGTGTGTGTGTGTGTGTGTGTGTGTGTGTGTGTCAGTGTCTAGGTGTGTGTGTGTGTGTGTCAGTGTCTAGGTGTGTGTGTGTGTCAGCATTTAGGGATGTGTGTCTGTGTGTGTGTCTGTCAGTATCTAGGCATGTATGTGTGTCTCAGTATCTGTGTGTGTGTGTTTGTGTCAGTTTCTTGGTGTGTTTGTGTCAGTGTCTAGGTGTGTGTGTCAGTGTCTTGGTGTGTGTTTTGTGTGTTAGTGTCTAGGCATGTGTGAGTTTGTATCAGTGTCTAGGTGTGCGTGCATGTCAGTGTCTAGGTGTGCGTATGTGTCATTGTCTAGGTGTGTGTGTGTGTGTGTCAGTGTCTAGGTGTGTGTGTGTGTCAGTGTCTAGGCTGGTGTGTGTGTGTCACTGTCTAGGCCTGTGTGTGTGTCAGTGTCTAGGTGTGTGTGTGTGTCAGTGTCTAGGCGTGTGTGTGTTGCAGTGTCTAGTTATGTGTGTGTTGCAATGTCTAGGTGTGTGAGCTTTGTCAGTGACTAGTTGTGTCTGTGTCAGTGCCTAGGTGTTTGTGTGTGTTGCACTGTCTAGGCCTGTGTGTGTGTATGTGTGTGTCAGACTCAAGTTGTGTGTGTGTGTTACAGTGTCTAAGTGTGTGTGTGAGTGTCAGTATTGAGACATGTGTGTTTGTGTCAGTGTCTAGGCGTGTGCATTTCAGTGTCTAGGCCCGTGTGTGTGTGTCAGTGTCTAGTGTGTGTGTGTCAGTGTCTAGTGTGTGTGTGTGTCAGTGTCTAGCGTTTGTGTGTGTGTCTGTGTGTGTGTGTGTGTGTGTGTCAATGTCTAGTTGTGTGTATGTATGTCAGTGTCTAGGTGTTTGTATGTGTGTGTGTCAGTGTCTAGGCGTTTGTATGTGTGTCTGTCAGTGTCTGAGTGTTTTTGACTGTCAGTGTCTAGGCATTTGTGTGTCAGTATCGAGGTGTGTGAGTTTGTGTCAGTGTTTAGGTGTGCATATGTGTCAGTGTCTATGTGTGTGGATGTGTGTGTGTCAGTGTCTACTTGTGTGTGTCTGTCAGTGTCTACTGGTGTGTGTGTGTAATTGTCTACTTGTCTGTGTGTAAGTGTCTAGTTGTGTGAGAGTGTGTGTGTTACAGTGTCTAGGTGTTTGTGTGTGTTGCAGTGTCTGGGTGTGTGTGTGTCAGTGTCTATGTGTGTGTGTGTGTCCGTGTCTAGGTGTGTGTGTGTGTGTGTGTGTGTGTGCCAGTGTCTAGGTGTGTGTATGTGTTCTGGAGTCTGGGTGTGTATGTGTCTGTCAGTGTCTGAGTGTGTGTGACTGTCAGTGTGTGTGTGTGTGTGTGTGTGTGTGTGTGTGTGTGTGTGTGTGTGTGTGTGTGTGTGTGTGTGTGTGTGTCAGTGTCTAGGTGTGTGTGTGTGTGTCAGTGTCTAGGTTTGTGTGCGTGTCAGCATTTAGGGATGTGTGTCTGTGTGTGTGTCTGTCAGTATTTAGGGATGTATGTGTGTCTCAGTATCTGTGTGTGTGTGTGTTTGTGTCAGTGTCTCGGTGTGTTTGTGTCAGCGTCTAGGTGTGTGTGTCAGTGTTTGGTGTGTATTTTGTGTGTCAGTGTCTAGGCGTGTGTGAATTTGTATCAATGTCTAGGTGTGTGTGCATGTCAGTGTCTAGGTGTGCGTATGTGTCAGTGTCTAGGCCTGTGTGTGTGAGCGTCAGTGTCTAGTTGTGTCAGTGTCTAGTTGTGTCAGTGTCTAGTTGTGTGTGTGTTGCAGTGTCTAGGTTTGTGTGTGTGTTGCAGTATCTAGGTGTGTGTGTGTGTTGCAGCGTATTGGTGTTTGTGTGTGTTGCAGTGTCTAGGTGTGTGTGTCAGTGTCTAGGTGTAAGTGTGTGTGTCAGTATTGAGGTGTGTGAGTTTGTGTCAATGTCTGTGTGGCTAGGTATCTGTGTGTATCAGAATTTAGGGATGTGTGTCTGTGTGTGTGTGTCTGTCAGTATCTAGGGGTGTGTGTGTGTGTTTCAGCATCTGTGTGTGCGTGTATGTGTCTCAGTATCTGTGTGTGTGCTTGTGTCAATGTCTAGATGTGTTTGTGTCAGTGTCTCAGTGTTTGTGTATGTTGCAGTGTCTAGTTACGTATGTGTCAGTGTCTAGGTGTAAGTGTGTGTGTCAGTATTGAGGTGTGTGAGTTTGTGTCAATGTCTGTGTGTGCACATTTCAGTGTCTAGTTGTGTGTGTGTGAGTGTGTCAATGTCTGTGTGGGTGCATTTCAGTGTCTAGGTGTGTGTGTGGGTGTCTAGTGCATGTGTGCATCTGTGTCAGTGTCTAGTTGTGTGTGTGTCAGTGCCTAGGTGTTTGCGTGTGTTGCACTGTCTAGGCCTGAGTGTGTGTGTGCATGTGTGTGTCAGTGTCTACGACCCTGTGTGTGTCAGTGTCTGAGCCTGTGTGTGTGTGTCTGTGTCTAGGCCAGTGTCTGTATGTCAGTGTCTAGTTGTGTGTGTGTGTTACAGTGTCTAAGTGTGTGTGTGTCATATCTAGGGGTGTGTGTGTGTGTGTGTGTGTGCGTGTGTGTGTGTGTGTGTGTGTGTGTGTATGTGTGTCAGTATCGAGTTGTGTGAATTTGTGACAGTGTCTAGGCGTGTGCATTTCAGTGTCTAGGTCCGTGTGTGTGTGTTTGTGTGTCAGTGTCTAGTTGTGAGTGTATGTTTCAGTGTCTAGTTCTGTGTGTGTGTCAGTGTCTAGGTGTTTGTATGTGTATGTGTCAATGTCTAGGTGTTTGTGTGTGACTGTCAGTGTCTAGGCATTTGTGTGTCAGTATCGAGGTGTGTGAGTTTGTGTCAGTGTCTAGGTGTGCATGTGTGTCAGTGTCAAGGTGTGCATATGTGTCAGTGTCTAGGTGTGCATATGTGTCAGTGTCTAGGTGTGTGGGTGTGTGTGTCAGTGTCTACTTCTGAGTGTGTGTGTACGTGTCAAGTTGTGCGTGAGTGTGTGTGTTACAGTGTCTAGGTTTTTGTGTGTGGTGTAGTGTCTAGGTGTGTGTGTCTGTCAGTGTCTGGGTGTGTGTGTGTCAGTATCTAGGTGTGTGTGTGTCAGTGTCTAGGTGTGTGTGTGTGTCAGCATTTAGGGATGTGTGTCTGTGTGTGTGTCTGTCAGTATCTAGGGGTGTGTGTGTGTCTCAGTATCTGTGCGTGTGTGTTTGTGTCAGTGTCTCGGTGTGTTTGTGTCAGTGTCTAGGTGTGTGTGTCAGTGTCTTGGTGTGTGTTTTGTGTGTTAGTGTCTATGCGTGTGTGTGTTTGTATCAGTGTCTAGGTGTGCATGCATGTCAGTGTCTAGGTGTGCGTATGTGTCAGTTTCTAGGTGTGTGTGTGTGTGTGTCAGTGTCTAGGTGTGTGTGTGTGTGTCAGTGTCTTGGCTGGTGTGTGTGTGTCAGTGTCTAGGCCTGTGTGTGTGTCAGTGTCTAGGTGTGTGTGTGTGTCAGTTTCTTGGCGTGTGTGTGTTGCAGTGTCTAGTTATGTGTGTGTTGCAATGTCTAGGTGTCTGAGCTTTGTCAGTGACTAGCTGTGTGCGTGTCAGTGTCTAAGCCTGTGCATAGTTGTCAGTGTCTAGGCCTGTGTGTGTGTTTCAGTGTCTAGGTGTGTGTGTGTCTTGGTGTGTTTGTGTGTCAGTGTCTAATTATGTGTGTGTTGCACTGTCTAGGCCTGTGTGTGTGTGTGCATGTGTGTGTCAGGGTCTAGTTTTGTGTGTGTGTGTGTGTGTGTGTGTGTGTGTGTGTGTGTGTTTGTGTTACAGTGTCTAGGTGTGTGTGTGTGTGTCAGTGTCAAGGACCCAGTGTGTGTCAGTGTCTGAGTTTGTGTGTGTGTCTGTGTCTAGGCCAGTGTCTGTATGTCAGTGTCTAGATGTGTGTGTGTGTATCTTTGTCAGTGTCTAGTTGTGTGTGTGTCAGTGCCTAGGTGTTTGTGTGTGTTGCACTGTCTAGGCCTGTGTGTGTGTATGTGTGTGTATCAGTATTTAGAGATGTGTGTCTGTGTGTTTCAGTCAGTATCTAGGGGTGTGTGTGTGTGTTTCAATATCTGTGGGTGCGTGTATGTGTCTCAGTATCTGTGTGTGTGTTTGTGTCAATGTCTAGGTGTGTTTGTGTCAGTGTCTAGGTGTTTGTGCATGTTGCAGTGTCTAGGTATGTATGTGTCAGTTTCTAGGTGTAATTGTGTGTGTCAGTATTGAGGTGTGTGAGTTTGTGTCAATGTCTGTGTGTGTGCATTTCAGTGTGTAGTTGTGTGTGTGTGAGTGTGTCAATGTCTGTGTGTGTGCATTTCAGTGTCTAGGTGTGTGTGTGGGTGTCTAGTGCATGTGTGTATCTTGTTCAGTGTCTAGTTGTGTGTGTGTCAGTGCCTAGGTGTTTGTGTGTGTTGCACTGTCTAGGCCTGTGTGTGTGTGTGCATGTGTGTCAGTGTCTAGTTGTGTGTGTGTGTGTTACAGTGTCTAAGTGTGTGTGTCATGTCTAGGTGTGTGTGTGAGTGTCAGTATTGAGATGTGTGAGTTTGTGTCAGTGTCTAGGCGTGTGCATTTCAGTTTCTAGGTCCATGTGTGTGTGTGTGTGTGTGTGTTTGTGTCAGTGTTTAGTTGTGAGTGTGTGTGTCCAAGTCAAGTGATTGTTTATGTCAGTGTTTAGTGTGTGTGTGTGTCAGTGTCTAGTGTGTGTGTGAGTCAATGTCTAGTTGTGTGTGTGTGTCAGTGTCTAGCTGTTTGTATGTGTGTGTGTCAGTGTCTAGGTGTTTGTGTGTGACTGTCAGTGTCTAGGCATTTGGGTGTCAGTATCGAGGTATGTGAGTTAGTGTCAATGTCTAGGTGTGCATGTGTGTCAGTGTCAAGGTGTGCACATATGTCAGTGTCTAGGTGTGTGGCTGTGTGTCTGTCAGTGTCTACTTGTGTGTGTGTGTGTGTGTAAGTGTCTAGTTGTGTGTGACTGTGTGTTACAGTGTCTAGGTGTTCATGTGTGTTGCAGTGTCTAGGTGTGTGTGTGTGTCAGTGTCTGGGTGTTTATATGTGTGTGTGCCAGTGTCTAGGTGTGTGTATGTGTTCTGGAATCTGGGTGTGTATGTGACTGTCAGTGTGTGTGTGTGTGTGTGTGTGTGTGTGTGTGTCAGTGTCTAGGTGTGTGTGTGTGTGTGTCAGTGTCTAGGTGTGTGTGTGTGTCAGCATTTAGGGATGTGTGTCTGTGTGTGTGTCTGTCAGTATCTAGGCATGTATGTGTGTCTCAGTATCTGTGTGTGTGTGTTTGTGTCAGTTTCTTGGTGTGTTTGTGTCAGTGTCTAGGTGTGTGTGTCAGTGTCTTGGTGTGTGTTTTGTGTGTTAGTGTCTAGGCATGTGTGAGTTTGTATCAGTGTCTAGGTGTGCGTGCATGTCAGTGTCTAGGTGTTCATATGTGTCAGTGTCTAGGTGTGTGTGTGTGTGTGTCAGTGTCTAGGTGTGTGTGTGTGTCAGTGTCTAGGCTGGTGTGTGTGTGTCACTGTCTAGGCCTGTGTGTGTGTCAGTGTCTAGGTGTGTGTGTGTGTCAGTGTCTAGGCGTGTGTGTGTTGCAGTGTCTAGTTATGTGTGTGTTGCAATGTCTAGGTGTGTGAGCTTTGTCAGTGACTAGTTGTGTCTGTGTCAGTGCCTAGGTGTTTGTGTGTGTTGCACTGTCTAGGCCTGTGTGTGTGTATGTGTGTGTCAGACTCAAGTTGTGTGTGTGTGTTACAGTGTCTAAGTGTGTGTGTGTCATGTCTAGGTGTGTGTCTGCGTGTGTGTGTGTGAGTGTCAGTATTGAGACATGTGTGTTTGTGTCAGTGTCTAGGCGTGTGCATTTCAGTGTCTAGGCCCGTGTGTGTGTGTCAGTGTCTAGTGTGTGTGTGTCAGTGTCTAGTGTGTGTGTGTGTCAGTGTCTAGCGTTTGTGTGTGTGTCTGTGTGTGTGTGTGTGTGTGTGTTAATGTCTAGTTGTGTGTATGTATGTCAGTGTCTAGGTGTTTGTATGTGTGTGTGTCAGTGTCTAGGCGTTTGTATGTGTGTCTGTCAGTGTCTGAGTGTTTGTGACTGTCAGTGTCTAGGCATTTGTGTGTCAGTATCGAGGTGTGTGAGTTTGTGTCAGTGTTTAGGTGTGCATATGTGTCAGTGTCTATGTGTGTGGATGTGTGTGTGTCAGTGTCTACTTGTGTGTGTCTGTCAGTGTCTACTGGTGTGTGTGTGTAATTGTCTACTTGTCTGTGTGTAAGTGTCTAGTTGTGTGAGAGTGTGTGTGTTACAGTGTCTAGGTGTTTGTGTGTGTTGCAGTGTCTGGGTGTGTGTGTGTCAGTGTCTAGGTGTGTGTGTGTGTCCGTGTCTAGGTGTGTGTGTGTGTGTGTGTGTGTGTGTGCCAGTGTCTAGGTGTGTGTATGTGTTCTGGAGTCTGGGTGTGTATGTGTCTGTCAGTGTCTGAGTGTGTGTGACTGTCAGTGTGTGTGTGTGTGTGTGTGTGTGTGTGTGTGTGTGTGTGTGTGTCAGTGTCTAGGTGTGTGTGTGTGTGTCAGTGTCTAGGTTTGTGTGCGTGTCAGCATTTAGGGATGTGTGTCTGTGTGTGTGTCTGTCAGTATCTAGGGATGTATGTGTGTCTCAGTATCTGTGTGTGTGTGTGTTTGTGTCAGCGTCTCGGTGTGTTTGTGTCAGCGTCTAGGTGTGTGTGTCAGTGTTTGGTGTGTATTTTGTGTGTCAGTGTCTAGGCGTGTGTGAATTTGTATCAATGTCTAGGTGTGCGTGCATGTCAGTGTCTAGGTGTGCGTATGTGTCAGTGTCTAGGCCTGTGTGTGTGAGCGTCAGTGTCTAGTTGTGTCAGTGTCTAGTTGTGTCAGTGTCTAGTTGTGTGTGTGTTGCAGTGTCTAGGTTTGTGTGTGTGTTGCAGTATCTAGGTGTGTGTGTGTGTGTTGCAGCGTATTGGTGTTTGTGTGTGTTGCAGTGTCTAGGTGTGTGTGTCAGTGTCTAGGTGTAAGTGTGTGTGTCAGTATTGAGGTGTGTGAGTTTGTGTCAATGTCTGTGTGGCTAGGTATCTGTGTGTATCAGAATTTAGGGATGTGTGTCTGTGTGTGTGTGTCTGTCAGTATCTAGGGGTGTGTGTGTGTGTTTCAGCATCTGTGTGTGCGTGTATGTGTCTCAGTATCTGTGTGTGTGCTTGTGTCAATGTCTAGATGTGTTTGTGTCAGTGTCTCAGTGTTTGTGTATGTTGCAGTGTCTAGTTACGTATGTGTCAGTGTCTAGGTGTAAGTGTGTGTGTCAGTATTGAGGTGTGTGAGTTTGTGTCAATGTCTGTGTGTGCACATTTCAGTGTCTAGTTGTGTGTGTGTGAGTGTGTCAATGTCTGTGTGGGTGCATTTCAGTGTCTAGGTGTGTGTGTGGGTGTCTAGTGCATGTGTGCATCTGTGTCAGTGTCTAGTTGTGTGTGTGTCAGTGCCTAGGTGTTTGCGTGTGTTGCACTGTCTAGGCCTGAGTGTGTGTGTGCATGTGTGTGTCAGTGTCTACGACCCTGTGTGTGTCAGTGTCTGAGCCTGTGTGTGTGTGTCTGTGTCTAGGCCAGTGTCTGTATGTCAGTGTCTAGTTGTGTGTGTGTGTTACAGTGTCTAAGTGTGTGTGTGTCATATCTAGGGGTGTGTGTGTGTGTGTGTGTGTGCGTGTGTGTGTGTGTGTGTGTGTGTGTGTATGTGTGTCAGTATCGAGTTGTGTGAATTTGTGACAGTGTCTAGGCGTGTGCATTTCAGTGTCTAGGTCCGTGTGTGTGTGTTTGTGTGTCAGTGTCTAGTTGTGAGTGTATGTTTCAGTGTCTAGTTCTGTGTGTGTGTCAGTGTCTAGGTGTTTGTATGTGTATGTGTCAATGTCTAGGTGTTTGTGTGTGACTGTCAGTGTCTAGGCATTTGTGTGTCAGTATCGAGGTGTGTGAGTTTGTGTCAGTGTCTAGGTGTGCATGTGTGTCAGTGTCAAGGTGTGCATATGTGTCAGTGTCTAGGTGTGCATATGTGTCAGTGTCTAGGTGTGTGGGTGTGTGTGTCAGTGTCTACTTCTGAGTGTGTGTGTACGTGTCAAGTTGTGCGTGAGTGTGTGTGTTACAGTGTCTAGGTTTTTGTGTGTGGTGTAGTGTCTAGGTGTGTGTGTCTGTCAGTGTCTGGGTGTGTGTGTGTCAGTATCTAGGTGTGTGTGTGTCAGTGTCTAGGTGTGTGTGTGTGTCAGCATTTAGGGATGTGTGTCTGTGTGTGTGTCTGTCAGTATCTAGGGGTGTGTGTGTGTCTCAGTATCTGTGCGTGTGTGTTTGTGTCAGTGTCTCGGTGTGTTTGTGTCAGTGTCTTGGTTTGTTTGTGTCAGTGTCTAGGTGTGTGTGTGTGTGTGTTGCAGTGTATCGGTGTTTGTGTGTGTTGCAGTGTCTAGGTGTGTGTGTCAGTGTCTAGGTGTAAGTGTGTGTGTCAGTATTGAGGTGTGTGAGTTTGTGTCAATGTCTGTGTGGCTAGGTATCTGTGTGTATCAGTATTTAGGGATGTGTGTCTGTGTGTTTCTGTCAGTATCTAGGGGTGTGTGTGTGTGTTTCAATATCTGTGGGTGCGTGTATGTGTCTCAGTATCTGTGTGTGTGTTTGTTTCAATGTCTAGGTGTGTTTGTGTCAGTGTCTAGGTGTTTGTGCATGTTGCAGTGTCTAGGTATGTATGTGTCAGTGTCTAGGTGTAATTGTGTGTGTCAGTATTGAGGTGTGTGAGTTTGTGTCAATGTCTGTGTGGCTAGGTATCTGTGTGTATCAGTATTTAGGGATGTGTGTCTGTGTGTTTCTGTCAGTATCTAGGGGTGTGTGTGTGTGTTTCAATATCTGTGGGTGCGTGTATGTGTCTCAGTATCTGTGTGTGTGTTTGTGTCAATGTCCAGGTGTGTTTGTGTCAGTGTCTAGGTGTTTGTGCATGTTGCAGTGTCTAGGTATGTATGTGTCAGTGTCTACGTGTAATTGTGTGTGTCAGTATTGAGGTGTGTGAGTTTGTGTCAATGTCTGTGTGTGTGCATTTCAGTGTGTAGTTGTGTGTGTGTGTGCGTGTGTGTGTGTGTGTGTTAATGTCTGTGTGTGTGCATTTCAGTGTCTAGGTGTGTGTGTGGGTGTCTAGTGCATGTGTGTATCTGTGTCAGTGTCTAGTTGTGTGTGTGTCAGTGCCGAGGTGTTTGTGTGTGCTGCACTGTCTAGGCCTGTGTGTGTGTGTGCATGTGTGTCAGTGTCTAGTTGTGTGTGTGTGTGTTATATTGTCTAAGTGTGTGTGTCATGTCTAGGTGTGTGTGTGAGAGTCAGTATTGAGATGTGTGAGTTTGTGTCAGTGTCTAGGCGTGTGCCTTACAGTTTCTAGGTCCATGTGTGTGTGTGTGTGTGTGTGTGTGTTTGTGTCAGTGTCTAGTTGTGAGTGTGTGTGTCCATGTCTAGTGAGTGTGTGTGTCAGTGTTTAGTGTGTGTGTGTGTCAGTGTCTAGTGTGTGTGTGTGTCAATGTCTAGTTGTGTGTGTCAGTGTCTAGCTGTTTGTATGTGTGTGTGTCAGTGTCTAGGTGTTTGTGTGTGACTGTCAGTGTCTAGGCATTTGGGTGTCAGTATCGAGGTATGTGAGTTAGTGTCAATATTTAGGTGTGCATGTGTGTCAGTGTCAAGGTGTGCACATATGTCAGTGTCTAGGTGTGTGGGTGTGTGTCTGTCAGTGTCTACTTGTGTGTGTGTTTGTGTAAGTGTCTAGTTGTGTGTGAGTGTGTGTTACAGTGTCTAGGTGTTCATGTGTGTTGCAGTGTCTAGGTATGTGTGTGTGTGTCAGTGTCTGTGTGTGGTTGTCAGTGTCTAGGTGTGTTTGTGTCTAGTTGTGTGTGTGTGTCAGTGTCTGGGTGTTTATATGTGTGTGTGCCAGTGTCTAGGTGTGTGTATGTGTTCTGGAGTTTGGGTGTGTATGTGACTGTCAGTGTGTGTGTGTGTGTGTGTGTGTGTGTGTCAGTGTCTAGGTGTGTGTGTGTGCGTGTCAGTGTCTAGGTGTGTGTGTGTGTCAGCATTTAGGGATGTGTGTCTGTGTGTGTGTCTGTCAGCATCTAGGGATGTATGTGTGTCTCAGTATCTGTGTGTGTGTGTTTGTGTCAGTGTCTTGGTGTGTGTGTCAGTGTCTTGGTGTGTGTTTTGTGTGTTAGTGTCTAGGTGTGTGTGAGTTTGTATCAGTGTCTAGGTGTGCATGCATGTCAGTGTCTAGGTGTGCATATGTGTCAGTTTCTAGGTGTGTGTGTGTGTCAGTGTCTGGGTGTGTGTGTGTGTGTCAGTGTCTAGGCTGGTGTGTGTGTGTCAGTGTCTAGGCCTGTGTGTGTGTCAGTGTCTAGGCGTGTGTGTGTTGCAGTGTCTAGTTATGTGTGTGTTGCAATGTCTATGTGTGTGAGCTTTGTCAGTGACTAGCTGTGTGCGCGTCAGTGTCTAAGCCTGTGCATAGTTGTCAGTGTCTAGGCCTGTGTTGTGTGTCAGTGTCTAGGTGTGTGTGTGTCTTGGTGTGTTTGTGTGTCAGTGTCTAGTTATGTGTGTGTTGCAATGTCTAGGTATGAGCTTTGTAAGTGACTAGATGTGTGCGCGTCAGTGTCTACTTGTGTGTGTGTGTGTGTGTGTCTAGGTGTTTGTGTGTGTTGCACTGTCTAGGCCTGTGTGTGTGTATGTGTGCGTCAGACTCAAGTTGTGTGTGTGTGTTACAGTGTCTAAGTGTATGTGTGTCATGTCTAGGTGTGTGTGTGTGTGTGTGTGAGTGTCAGTGTCTAGGTGTGTGTGTGTGTGTGTCAGTGTCTAGGTGTGTGTGTGTGTCAGCATTTAGGGATGTGTGTCTGTGTGTGTGTCTGTCAGTATCTAGGCATGTATGTGTGTCTCAGTATCTGTGTGTGTGTGTTTGTGTCAGTGTCTTGGTGTGTTTGTGTCAGTGTCTAGGTGTGTGTGTCAGTGTCTTGGTGTGTGTTTTGTGTGTTAGTGTCTAGGCATGCGTTAGTTTGTATCAGTGTCTAGGTGTGCGTGCATGTCAGTGTCTAGGTGTGCATATGTGTCAGTGTCTAGGTGTGTGTGTGTGTGTGTCAGTGTCTAGGTGTGTGTGTGTGTCAGTGTCTAGGCTGGTGTGTGTGTGTCACTGTCTAGGCCTGTGTGTGTGTCAGTGTCTAGGTGTGTGTGTGTGTCAGTGTCTAGGCGTGTGTGTGTTGCAGTGTCTAGTTATGTGTGTGTTGCAATGTCTAGGTGTGTGAGCTTTGTCAGTGACTAGTTGTGTCTGTGTCAGTGCCTAGGTGTTTGTGTGTGTTGCACTGTCTAGGCCTGTGTGTGTGTATGTGTGTGTCAGACTCAAGTTGTGTGTGTGTGTTACAGTGTCTAAGTGTGTGTGTGTCATGTCTAGGTGTGTGTCTGTGTGTGTGTGTGTGAGTGTCAGTATTGAGACATGTGTGTTTGTGTCAGTGTCTAGGCGTGTGCATTTCAGTGTCTAGGCCCGTGTGTGTGTGTCAGTGTCTAGTGTGTGTGTGTCAGTGTCTAGAGTGTGTGTGTGTCAGTGTCTAACGTTTGTGTGTGTGTCTGTGTGTGTGTGTGTGTGTGTGTGTGTGTCAATGTCTAGTTGTGTGTATGTATGTCAGTGTCTAGGTGTTTGTATGTGTGTGTGTCAGTGTCTAGGCGTTTGTATGTGTGTCTGTCAGTGTCTGAGTGTTTGTGACTGTCAGTGTCTAGGCATTTGTGTGTCAGTATCGAGGTGTGTGAGTTTGTGTCAGTGTTTAGGTGTGCATATGTGTCAGTGTCTATGTGTGTGGATGTGTGTGTGTCAGTGTCTACTTGTGTGTGTCTGTCAGTGTCTACTGGTGTGTGTGTGTAATTGTCTACTTGTCTGTGTGTAAGTGTCTAGTTGTGTGAGAGTGTGTGTGTTACAGTGTCTAGGTGTTTGTGTGTGTTGCAGTGTCTGGGTGTGTGTGTGTCAGTGTCTAGGTGTGTGTGTGTGTCCGTGTCTAGGTGTGTGTGTGTGTGTGTGTGTGTGTGTGCCAGTGTCTAGGTGTGTGTATGTGTTCTGGAGTCTGGGTGTGTATGTGTCTGTCAGTGTCTGAGTGTGTGTGACTGTCAGTGTGTGTGTGTGTGCGTGTGTGTGTGTGTGTGTGTGTGTGTGTGTGTGTGTGTGTGTGTGTGTGTGTGTGTGTGTGTGTCAGTGTCTAGGTGTGTGTGTGTGTGTCAGTGTCTAGGTTTGTGTGCGTGTCAGCATTTAGGGATGTGTGTCTGTGTGTGTGTCTGTCAGTATCTAGGGATGTATGTGTGTCTCAGTATCTGTGTGTGTGTGTGTTTGTGTCAGTGTCTCAGTGTGTTTGTGTCAGCGTCTAGGTGTGTGTGTCAGTGTTTGGTGTGTATTTTGTGTGTCAGTGTCTAGGCGTGTGTGAATTTGTATCAATGTCTAGGTGTGCGTGCATGTCAGTGTCTAGGTGTGCGTATGTGTCAGTGTCTAGGCCTGTGTGTGTGAGCGTCAGTGTCTAGTTGTGTCAGTGTCTAGTTGTGTCATTGTCTACTTGTGTGTGTGTTGCAGTGTCTAGGTTTGTGTGTGTGTTGCAGTATCTAGGTGTGTGTGTGTGTGTTGCAGCGTATTGGTGTTTGTGTGTGTTGCAGTGTCTAGGTGTGTGTGTCAGTGTCTAGGTGTAAGTGTGTGTGTCAGTATTGAGGTGTGTGAGTTTGTGTCAATGTCTGTGTGGCTAGGTATCTGTGTGTATCAGAATTTAGGGATGTGTGTCTGTGTGTGTGTGTCTGTCAGTATCTAGGGGTGTGTGTGTGTGTTTCAGCATGTGTGTGTGCGTGTATGTGTCTCAGTATCTGTGTGTGTGCTTGTGTCAATGTCTAGATGTGTTTGTGTCAGTGTCTCAGTGTTTGAGTATGTTGCAGTGTCTAGTTACGTATGTGTCAGTGTCTTGGTGTAAGTGTGTGTGTCAGTATTGAGGTGTGTGAGTTTGTGTCAATGTCTGTGTGTGCACATTTCAGTGTCTAGTTGTGTGTGTGTGTGTGTGTCAATGTCTGTGTGGGTGCATTTCAGTGTCTAGGTGTGTGTGTGGGTGTCTAGTACATGTGTGCATCTGTGTCAGTGTCTAGTTGTGTGTGTGTCAGTGCCTAGGTGTTTGCGTGTGTTGCACTGTCTAGGCCTGAGTGTGTGTGTGCATGTGTGTGTCAGTGTCTACGACCCTGTGTGTGTCAGTGTCTGAGCCTGTGTGTGTGTGTCTGTGTCTAGGCCAGTGTCTGTATGTCAGTGTCTAGTTGTGTGTGTGTGTTACAGTGTCTAAGTGTGTGTGTGTCATATCTAGGGGTGTGTGTGTGTGTGTGTGTGTGTGTGTGTGTGTGTGTGTGTGCGTGTGTGTGTGTGTGTGTGTGTGTGTGTATGTTTGTCAGTATCGAGTTGTGTGAATTTGTGACAGTGTCTAGGCGTGTGCATTTCAGTGTCTAGGTCCGTGTGTGTGTGTTTGTGTGTCAGTGTCTAGTTGTGAGTGTATGTGTCAGTGTCTAGTTCTGTGTGTGTGTCAATGTCTAGGTGTTTGTATGTGTATGTGTCAATGTCTAGGTGTTTGTGTGTGACTGTCAGTGTCTAGGCATTTGTGTGTCAGTATCGAGGTGTGTGAGTTTGTGTCAGTCTCTAGGTGTGCATGTGTGTCAGTGTCAAGGTGTGCATATGTGTCAGTGTCTAGGTGTGCATATGTGTCAGTGTCTAGGTGTGTGGGTGTGTGTGTCAGTGTCTACTTCTGAGTGTGTGTGTACGTGTCAAGTTGTGCGTGAGTGTGTGTGTTACAGTGTCTAGGTTTTTGTGTGTGGTGTAGTGTCTAGGTGTGTGTGTCTGTCAGTGTCTGGGTGTGTGTGTGTCAGTATCTAGGTATGTGTGTGTCAGTGTCTAGGTGTGTGTGTGTGTCAGCATTTAGGGATGTGTGTCTGTGTGTGTGTCTGTCAGTATCTAGGGGTGTGTGTGTGTCTCAGTATCTGTGCGTGTGTGTTTGTGTCAGTGTCTCGGTGTGTTTGTGTCAGTGTCTTGGTTTGTTTGTGTCAGTGTCTAGGTGTGTGTGTGTGTGTGTTGCAGTGTATCGGTGTTTGTGTGTGTTGCAGTGTCTAGGTGTGTGTGTCAGTGTCTAGGTGTAAGTGTGTGTGTCAGTAGTGAGGTGTGTGAGTTTGTGTCAATGTCTGTGTGGCTAGGTATCTGTGTGTATCAGTATTTAGGGATGTGTGTCTGTGTGTTTCTGTCAGTATCTAGGGGTGTGTGTGTGTGTTTCAATATCTGTGGGTGCGTGTATGTGTCTCAGTATCTGTGTGTGTGTTTGTGTCAATGTCTAGGTGTGTTTGTGTCAGTGTCTAGGTGTTTGTGCATGTTGCAGTGTCTAGGTATGTATGTGTCAGTGTCTAGGTGTAATTGTGTGTGTCAGTTTTGAGGTGTGTGAGTTTGTGTCAATGTCTGTGTGGCTAGGTATCTGTGTGTATCAGTATTTAGGGATGTGTGTCTGTGTGTTTCTGTCAGTATCTAGGGGTGTGTGTGTGTGTTTCAATATCTGTGGGTGCGTGTATGTGTCTCAGTATCTGTGTGTGTGTTTGTGTCAATGTCCAGGTGTGTTTGTGTCAGTGTCTAGGTGTTTGTGCATGTTGCAGTGTCTAGGTATGTATGTGTCAGTGTCTACGTGTAATTGTGTGTGTCAGTATTGAGGTGTGTGAGTTTGTGTCAATGTCTGTGTGTGTGCATTTCAGTGTGTAGTTGTGTGTGTGTGTGCGTGTGTGTGTGTGTGTGTTAATGTCTGTGTGTGTGCATTTCAGTGTCTAGGTGTGTGTGTGGGTGTCTAGTGCATGTGTGTATCTGTGTCAGTGTCTAGTTGTGTGTGTGTCAGTGCCTAGGTGTTTGTGTGTGTTGCACTGTCTAGGCCTGTGTGTGTGTGTGCATGTGTGTCAGTGTCTAGTTGTGTGTGTGTGTGTTACAGTGTCTAAGTGTGTGTGTCATGTCTAGCTGTGTGTGTGAGAGTCAGTATTGATATGTGTGAGTTTGTGTCAGTGTCTAGGCGTGTGCCTTTCAGTTTCTAGGTCCATGTGTGTGTGTGTGTGTGTGTGTGTGTGTGTGTTTGTGTCAGTGTCTAGTTGTGAGTGTGTGTGTCCATGTCTAGTGAGTGTGTGTGTCAGTGTTTAGTGTGTGTGTGTGTCAGTGTCTAGTGTGTGTGTGTGTCAATGTCTAGTTGTGTGTGTCAGTGTCTAGCTGTTTGTATGTGTGTGTGTCATTGTCTAGGTGTTTGTGTGTGACTGTCAGTGTCTAGGCATTTGGGTGTCAGTATCGAGGTATGTGAGTTAGTGTCAATATTTAGGTGTGCATGTGTGTCAGTGTCAAGGTGTGCACATATGTCAGTGTCTAGGTGTGTGGGTGTGTGTCTGTCAGTGTCTACTTGTGTGTGTGTTTGTGTAAGTGTCTAGTTGTGTGTGAGTGTGTGTTACAGTGTCTAGGTGTTCATGTGTGTTGCAGTGTCTAGGTGTGTGTGTGTGTGTCAGTGTCTGTGTGTGGTTGTCAGTGTCTAGGTGTGTTTGTGTCTAGTTGTGTGTGTGTGTCAGTGTCTGGGTGTTTATATGTGTGTGTGCCAGTGTCTAGGTGTGTGTATGTGTTCTGGAGTCTGGGTGTGTATGTGACTGTCAGTGTGTATGTGTGTGTGTGTGTGTCAGTGTCTAGGTGTGTGTGTGTGCGTGTCAGTGTCTAGGTGTGTGTGCGTGTCAGCATTTAGGGATGTGTGTCTGTGTGTGTGTCTGTCAGCATCTAGGGATGTATGTGTGTCTCAGTATCTGTGTGTGTGTGTTTGTGTCAGTGTCTTGGTGTGTGTGTCAGTGTCTTGGTGTGTGTTTTGTGTGTTAGTGTCTAGGCGTGTGTGAGTTTGTATCAGTGTCTAGGTGTGCATGCATGTCAGTGTCTAGGTGTGCATATGTGTCAGTTTCTAGGTGTGTGTGTGTGTCAGTGTCTAGGTGTGTGTGTGTGTGTCAGTGTCTAGGCTGGTGTGTGTGTGTCAGTGTCTAGGCCTGTGTGTGTGTCAGTGTCTAAGCGTGTGTGTGTTGCAGTGTCTAGTTATGTGTGTGTTGCAATGTCTATGTGTGTGAGCTTTGTCAGTGACTAGCTGTGTGCGCGTCAGTGTCTAAGCCTGTGCATAGTTGTCAGTGTCTAGGCCTGTGTTGTGTGTCAGTGTCTAGGTGTGTGTGTGTCTTGGTGTGTTTGTGTGTCAGTGTCTAGTTATGTGTGTGTTGCAATGTCTAGGTATGAGCTTTGTAAGTGACTAGATGTGTGCGCGTCAGTGTCTACTTGTGTGTGTGTGTGTGTGTCTAGGTGTTTGTGTGTGTTGCAGTGTCTAGGTGTGTGTGTGGGTGTCTAGTGTATGTGTGTATCTGTGTCAGTGTCTAGTTGTGTGTGGTCAGTGCCTAGGTGTTTGTGTGTGTTGCACTGTCTAGGCCTGTGTGTGTGTGTGCATGTGTGTGTCAGTGTCTAGTTTTGTGTGTGTGTGTGTGTGTGTGTGTGTGTGTGTGTGTGTGTGTGTGTGTGTGTGTGTGTGTGTGTGTGTGTTTGTGTTACAGTGTCTAGGTGTGTGTGTGTGTGTGTCAGTGTCAAGGACCCTGTGTGTGTCGGTGTCTGAGTGTGTGTGTGTGTGTCTGTGTCTAGACCAGTGTCTGTATGTCAGTGTCTAGATGTGTGTGTGTGTATCTTTGTCAGTGTCTAGTTGTGTGTCTGTCAGTGCCTAGGTGTTTGTGTGTGTTGCACTGTCTAGGCCTGTGTGTGTGTATGTGTGTGTCAGACTCAAGTTGTGTGTGTGTGTTACAGTGTCTACGTGTATGTGTGTCATGTCTAGGTGTGTGTGTGTGTGTGTGTGTGAGTGTCAGTATTGAGACGTGTGAGTTTGTGTCAGTGTCTAGGCGTGTGCATTTCAGTGTCTAGGCCCGTGTGTGTGTGTCAGTGTTTAGTGTGTGTTTGTCAGTGTCTAGTGTGTGTGTGTGTCAGTGTCTAGCGTGTGTGTGTGTGTGTGTGTGTGTGTGTGTCAATGTCTAGTTGTGTGTATGTATATCAGTGTCTAGGTGTTTGTATGTGTGTGTGTCAGTGTCTAGGCGTTTGTGTGTGTCTGTCAGTGTCTGAGTGTGTGTGACTGTCATTGTCAAGCCACTGTGTGTGTCAGTATCGAGGTGTGTGATTTTGTGTCAATGTCTGTGTGTGTGCATTTCAGTGTCTAGGTGTGTGTGTGGGTGTCTAGTGCATGTGTGTATCTGTGTCAGTGTCTAGTTGTGTGTGTGTCAGTGCCTAGGTGTTTGTGTGTGTTGCACTGTCTAGGCCTGTGTGTGTGTGCATGTGTGTGTCAGTGTCTAGTTGTGTGTGTGTGTGTTACAGTGTCTAGGTGTGTGTGTGTCAGTGAATAGGACCCTGTGTGTGTCAGTGTCTGAGCCTAAGTGTGTGTGTGTGTCTGTGTCTAAGCCAGTGTCTGTATGTCAGTGTCTAGTTGTGCGTGTGTGTGTATCTTTGTCAGTGTCTAATTGTGTGTGTGACATTGCTTAGATGTTTGTGTGTGTTTGCACTGTCTAGACCTGTGTGTGTGTGTGTGTCAGTGTCAAGTTGTGTGTGTGTGTTACAGTGTCTAAGTGTGTGTGTCATGTCTAGGTGTGTGTGTGAGTGTCAGTATTGAGGTGTGTGAGTTTGTGTCAGTGTCTAGGCGTGTGCATTTCAGTTTCTAGGTCCGTGTGTGTGTGTGTGTGTGTGTCAGTGTCTAGTTGTGAGTGTGTGTGTCCGTGTCTAGTGAGTGTGTGTGTCAGTGTCTAGTGTGTGTGTGTGTCAATGTCTAGTTGTGTGTGTGTGTCAGTGTCTAGCTGTTTGTATGTGTGTGTCAGTGTCTAGGTGTTTGTGCGTGACTGTCAGTGTCTAGGCATTTGGGTGTTAGTATCGAGGTATGTGAGTTAGTGTCAATGTTTAGGTGTGCATGTGTGTCAGTGTCAAGGTGTGCACATATGTCAGTGTCTAGGTGTGTGGGTGTGTGTCTGTCAGTGTCTACCTGTGTGTGTGTGTGTGTAAGTGTCTAGTTGTGTGTGAGTGTGTGTTACAGTGTCTAGGTGTTCATGTGTGTTGCAGTGTCTAGGTGTATGTGTGTGTCAGTGTCTGTGTGTGGTTGTCAGTGTCTAGGTGTGTTTGTGTCTAGTTGTGTGTGTGTGTCAGTGTCTGGGTGTTTATATGTGTGTGTGCCAGTGTCTAGGTGTGTGTATGTGTTCTGGAGTCTGGGTGTGTATGTGACTGTCAGTGTCTCTGTGTGTGTGTGTGTGTGTGTGAGTGTCTAGGTGTGTGTGTGTGTGTGTCAGTGTCTAGGTGTGTGTGTCTGTCAGCTTTTAGGGATGTGTGTCTGTGTGTTTGTCTGTCAGTATCTAGGGATGTATGTGTGTCTCAGTATCTGTGTGTGTGTGTATTTGTGTCAGTGTCTCGGTGTGTTTGTGTCAGTGTCTAGGAGTGTGTGTCAGTGTTTGGTGTGTATTTTGTGTGTCAGTGTCTAGGTGAGTGGGTGTGTGTGTGTCAGTGTCTACTTCTGAGTGTGTGTGTAAGTGTCAAGTTGTGTGTGAGTGAGTGTCAGTGTCTAGGTGTGTGTGTGTCAGTGTCTAGGTGTGTGTGTGTGTCAGCTTTTAGGGATGTGTGTCTGTGTGTGTGTCTGTCAGTATCTAGGGGTGTGTGTGTGTCTCAGTATCTGTGCATGGCGTGTTTGTGTCAGTGTCTCGGTGTGTTTGTGTCAGTGTCTTGGTTTGTTTGTGTCAGTGTCTAGCTGTGTGTGTGTGTGTTGCAGTGTATCGGTGTTTGTGTGTGTTGCAGTGTCTAGGTGTGTGTGTCAGTGTCTAGGTGTAAGTGTGTGTGTCAGTATTGAGGTGTGTGAGTTTGTGTCAATGTCTGTGTGGCTAGGTATCTGTGTGTATCAGTATTTAGGGATGTGTGTCTGTGTGTTTCTGTCAGTATCTAGGGGTGTTGTGTGTGTGTTTCAATATCTGTGGGTGCGTGTATGTGTCTCAGTATCTGTGTGTGTGTTTGTGCCAATGTCTAGGTGTGTTTGTGTCAGTGTCTGTGTGTGTGCATTTCAGTGTCTAGTTGTGTGTGTGTGTGCGTGAGTGTGTGTGTCAATGTCTGTGTGTGCGCATTTTAGTGTGTGTGGGTGGCTAGTGTGTGTGTGTATCTGTGTCAGTGTCTAGTTGTGTGTGTGTCAGTGCCAAGGTGTTTGTGTGTGTTGCGCTGTCTAGGCCTGTGTGTGTGTATGCATGTGTGTGTCAGTGTCTAGTTGTGTTTGTGTGTGTGTGTGTGTGTGTGTGTGTGTGTGTGTGTGTGTGTGTGTTACAGTGTCTAGGTGTGTGTGTGTGTCAGTGTCAAAGACCCTGTGTGTGTCAGTGTCTGAGTGCGTGTGTGTGTCAGTGTCTAGCGTTTGTGTGTGTGTGTGTGTGTGTGTGTGTGTGTCAATGTCTAGTTGTGTGTATGTATGTCAGTGTCTAGGTGTTTGTATGTGTGTGTGTCAGTGTCAAGGCGTTTGTATGTGTGTCTGTCAGTGTCTGAGTGTGTGTGACTGTCAGTGTCTAGGCATTTGTGTGTCAGTATCGAGGTGTGTGAGTTTGTGTCAGTGTTTAGATGTGCATGTGTGTCAGTGTCTATGTGTGTGGATGTGTGTGTGTCAGTGTCTACTTGTGTGTGTGTCAGTGTCTACTTGTGTGTGTGTGTAATTGTCTACTTGTGTGTGTGTGTATGTGTCTAGTTGTGTGTGAGTGTCTGTGTTACAGTGTCTAGGTGTTTGTGTGTGTTGCAGTGTCTGGGTGTGTGTGTGTCAGTGTCTAGGTGTGTGTGTGTGACCGTGTCTAGGTGTGTGTGTGTGTGTGTGTGTGTGTGTGTGTCTGTGTGCCAGTGTCTGGGTGTGAGTGTGTGTTGCAGCGTATTGGTGTTTGTGTGTGTTGCAGTGTCTAGGTGTGTGTGTCAGTGTCTAGGTGTAAGTGTGTGTGTCAGTATTGAGGTGTGTGAGTTTGTGTCAATGTCTGTGTGGCTAGGTATCTGTGTGTATCAGTATTTAGGGATGTGTGTCTGTGTGTGTGTGTCTGTCAGTATCTAGGGGTGTGTGTGTGTGTTTCAGCATCTGTGTGTGCGTGTATGTGTCTCAGTATCTGTGTGTGTGCTTGTGTCAATGTCTAGATGTGTTTGTGTCAGTGTCTCAGTGTTTGTGTATGTTGCAGTGTCTAGTTACGTATGTGTCAGTGTCTAGGTGTAAGTGTGTGTGTCAGTATTGAGGTGTGTGAGTTTGTGTCAATGTCTGTGTGTGCGCATTTCAGTGTCTAGATGTGTGTGTGTGTGTGTGTGTGTGTGTCAATGTCTGTGTGGGTGCATTTCAGTTTCTAGGTGTGTGTGTGGGTGTCTAGTGTATGTGTGCATCTGTGTCAGTGTCTAGTTGTGTGTGTGTCAGTGCCTAGGTGTTTGCGTGTGTTGCACTGTCTAGGCCTGAGTGTTTGTGTGCATGTATGTGTCAGAGTCTAGTTGTGTGTGTGTGTGTCAGTGTCTACGACCCTGTGTGTGTCAGTGTCTGAGCCTGTGTGTGTGTGTGTGTCTAGGCCACTGTCTGTATGTCAGTGTCTAGTTGTGTGTGTGTGTTACAGTGTCTAAGTGTGTGTGTGTCATATCTAGGTGTGTGTGTGTGTGTGTGTGTTTGTGTGTGTGTGTGTGTGTGTGTGAGTGTCAGTATTGAGTTGTGTGAGTTTGTGACAGTGTCTAGGCGTGTGCATTTCAGTGTCTAGGTCCGTGTGTGTGTGTTTGTGTGTCAGTGTCTAGTTGTGAGTGTATGTGTCAGTGTCTAGTTCTGTGTGTGTTTCAGTGTCTAGGTGTTTGTATGTGTATGTGTCAATGTCTAGGTGTTTGTGTGTGACTGTCAGTGTCTAGGCATTTGTGTGTCAGTATCAAGGTGTGTGAGTTTGTGTCAGTGTCTAGGTGTGCATGTGTGTCAGTGTCAAGGTGTGCATATGTGTCAGTGTCTAGGTGTGCATATGTGTCAGTGTCTAGGTGTGTGGGTGTGTGTGTGTGTCAGTGTCTTCTTCTGAGTGTGTGTGTAAGTGTCAAGTTGTGCGTGAGTGTGTGTGTTACAGTTTCTAGGTTTTTGTGTGTGGTGCAGTGTCTAGGTGTGTGTGTCTGTCAGTGTCTGGGTGTGTGTGTGTCAGTGTCTAGGTGTGTGTGTGTGTCAGCATTTAGGTATGTGTGTCTGTGTGTGTGTCTGTCAGTATCTAGGGGTGTGTGTGTGTCTCAGTATCTGTGCGTGTGTGTTTGTGTTAGTGTCTCGGTGTGTTTGTGTCAGTGTCTTGGTTTGTTTGTGTCAGTGTCTAGCTGTGTGTGTGTGTGTTGCAGTGTATAGGTGTTTGTGTGTGTTGCAGTGTCTAGGTGTGTGTGTCAGTGTCTAGGTGTAAGTGTGTGTGTCAGTATTGAGGTGTGTGAGTTTGTGTCAATGTCTGTGTGGCGAGGTATCTGTGTGTATCAGTATTTAGGGATGTGTGTCTGTATGTTTCTGTCAGTATCTAGGGGTGTGTGTGTGTGTTTCAATATCTGTGGGTGCGTGTATGTGTCTCAGTATCTGTGTGTGTGTTTGTGTCAATGTCTAGGTGTGTTTGTGTCAGTGTCTTGGTGTGTTTGTGTCAGTGTCTAGGTGTAAGTGTGTGTCATTATTGAGGTGTGTGAGTTTGTGTCAATGTCTGTGTGTGTGCATTTCAGTGTCTAGTTGTGTGTGTGTGCGTGTGTGTGTGTGTTTCAATGTCTGTATGTGTGCATTTCAGTGTCTAGGTGTGTGTGTGTGTTTCTAGTGTGTGTGTGTATCTCTGTCAGTGTCTAGTTGTGTGTGGTCAGTGCCTAGGTGTTTGTGTGTGTTGCGCTGTCTAGGCCTGTGTGTGTGTATGCATGTGTGTCAGTGTCTAGTTGTGTGTGTGTGTGTGTGTGTGTGTGTGTGTGTGTGTGTGTGTGTGTGTGTGTGTGTGTGTGTGTGTTACAGTGTCTAGGTGTTTGTGTGTGTTTGCAGTGTCTAGGTGTGTGTGCCTGTCAGTGTCTGGGTGTATGTATGTTAGTGTCTAGGTGTGTGTGTGTGAGTGTCTAGGTGTGTGTGTGTGTGTGTGTGTGTGTGTGTGTGTGTTTGTGTGCCAGTGTCTAGGTGTGTGTCTATGTTCTGGAGTCTGGGTGTGTATGTGTCTGTCAGTGTCTGAGTGTGTGTGACTGTCAGTGTGTGTGTGTGTGTGTGTGTGTGTGTGTGTGTCAGTGTCTAGGTGTGTGTGTGTGTGTGTGTGTGTCAGTGTCTCGGTGTGTTTGTGTCAGTGTCTAGGTGTGTGTGTCAGTGTTTGGTGTGTATTTTGTGTGTTACTGTCTAGGCGTGTGTGAGTTTGTATCAGTGTCCAGGTGTGCGTGCATGTCAGTGTCTAGGTGTGCGTATGTGTCAGTGTCTAGGCCTGTGTGTGTGTGCGTCAGTGTCTAGTTGTGTCAGTGTCTAGTTGTGTGTGTGTTGCAGTGTCTAGGTTTGTGTGTGTGTTGCAGTATCTAGGTGTGTGTGTGTCTGTTGCAGCGTATTGGTGTTTGTGTGTGTTGCAGTGTCTAGGTGTGTGTGTCAGTGTCTAGGTGTAAGTGTGTGTGTCAGTATTGAGGTGTGTGAGTTTGTGTCAATGTCTGTGTGGCTAGGTATCTGTGTGTATCACTATTTAGGGATGTGTGTCTGTGTGTGTGTGTCTGTCAGTATCTAGGGGTGTGTGTGTGTGTTTCAGCATGTGTGTGTGCGTGTATGTGTCTCAGTATCTGTGTGTGTGCTTGTGTCAATGTCTAGATGTGTTTGTGTCAGTGTCTCAGTGTTTGTGTATGTTGCAGTGTCTAGTTACGTATGTGTCAGTGTCTAGGTGTAAGTGTGTGTGTCAGTATTGAGGTGTGTGAGTTTGTGTCAATGTCTGTGTGTGCGCATTTCAGTGTCTAGTTGTGTGTGTGTGTGTCAATGTCTGTGTGGGTGCATTTCAGTTTCTAGGTGTGTGTGTGGGTGTCTAGTGTATGTGTGCATCTGTGTCAGTGTCTAGTTGTGTGTGTGTCAGTGCCTAGGTGTTTGCGTGTGTTGCACTGTCTATGCCTGAGTGTGTATGTGCATGTATGTGTCAGAGTCTAGTTGTGTGTGTGTGTGTCAGTGTCTACGACCCTGTGTGTGTCAGTGTCTGAGCCTGTGTGTGTGTGTCTGTGTCTAGGCCAGTGTCTGTATGTCAGTGTCTAGTTGTGTGTGTGTGTTACAGTGCCTAAGTGTGTGTGTGTCGTGTCTAGGTGTGTGTGTGTGTGTGTGTGTGTGTGTGTGTGTGTGTGTGTGTGAGTGTGAGTGTCAGTATTGAATTGTGTGAGTTTGTGACAGTGTCAAGGCGTGTGCATTTCAGTGTCTAGGTCCGTGTGTGTGTGTTTGTGCTTCGGTGTCTAGTTGTGAGTGTATGTTTCAGTGTCTAGTTCTGTGTGTGTGTCAGTGTCTAGGTGTTTGTATGTGCATGTGTCAATGTCTAGGTGTTTGTGTGTGACTGTCAGTGTCTAGGCATTTGTGTGTCAGTATCGAGGTGTGTGAGTTTGTGTCAGTGTCTAGGTGTGCATGTGTGTCAGTGTCAAGGTGTGCATATGTGTCAGTGTGCATATGTGTCAGTGTCTAGGTGTGTGGGTGTGTGTGTGTCAGTGTCTACTTCTGAGTGTGTGTGTAAGTGTCAAGTTGTGTGTGAGTGTGTGTGTTACAGTGTCTAGCTTTTTGTGTGTGGTGCAGTGTCTAGGTGTGTGTGTCTGTCAGTGTCTGGGTGTGTGTGTGTCAGTGTCTAGGTGTGTGTGTGTGTCAGTGTCTAGGTGTGTGTGTGTGTCAGCATTTAGGGATGTGTGTCTGTGCGTGTGTCTGTCAGTATCTAGGGGTTTGTGTGTGTCTCAGTATCTGTGCGTGTGTGTTTGTGTCAGTGTCTCGGTGTGTTTGTGTCAGTTTCTTGCTTTGTTTGTGTCAGTGTCTAAGTGTGTGTGTGTGTGTGTGTTGCAGTGTATCGGTGTTTGTGTGTGTTGCAGTGTCTAGGTGTGTGTGTCAGTGTCTAGGTGTAAGTGTGTGTGTCAGTATTGAGGTGTGTGAGTTTGTGTCAATGTCTGTGTGGCTAGGTATCTGTGTGTATCAGTATTTAGGGATGTGTGTCTGTGTGTTTCTGTCAGTATCTAGGGGTGTGTGTGTGTGTTTCAATATCTGTGGGTGCGTGTATGTGTCTCAGTATCTGTGTGTGTGTTTGTGTCAATGTCTAGGTGTGTTTGTGTCAGTGTCTTGGTGTGTTTGTGTCAGTGTCTAGGTGTTTGTGTATGTTGCAGTGTCTAGGTATGGATGTGTCAGTGTCTAGGTGTAAGTGTGTGTCAGTATTGAGGTGTGTGAGTTTGTGTCAATGTCTGTGTGTGTGCATTTCAGTGTCTAGTTGTGTGTGTGTGTGCGTGAGTGTGTGTGTCAATGTCTGTGTGTGTGCATTTCTTTGTGTGTGGGTGGCTAGTGTGTGTGTGTATCTGTGTCAGTGTCTAGTTGTGTGTGTGTCAGTGCCTAGGTGGTTGTGTGTGTTGCACTCTCTAGGCCTGTGTGTGTATGCATGTGTGTGTCAGTGTCTAGTTGTGTGTGTGTGTGTGTGTGTGTGTTACAGTGTCTAGGTGTGTGTGTGTGTGTGTCAGTGTCAAGGACCCTGTGTGTGTCAGTGTCTGAGTGTGTCAGTGTCTAGCGTTTGTGTGTGTGTGTGTGTGTGTGTGTGTGTGTGTGTGTGTGTGTGTGTCAATGTCTAGTTGTGTGTATTTATGTCAGTGTCTAGGTGTTTGTATGTGTGTGTGTCAGTGTCTAGGCGTTTGTATGTGTGTCTGTCAGTGTCTGAGTGTGTGTGACTTTCAGTGTCTAGGCATTTGTGTGTCAGTATCGAGGTGTGTGAGTTTGTGTCAGTGTTTAGATGTGCATATGTGTCAGTGTCTATGTGTGTGGATGTGTGTGTGTTAGTGTCTACTTGTGTGTGTGTGTCAGTGTCTACTTGTGTGTGTGTGTAATTGTCTACTTGTGTATGTGTGTAAGTGTCTAGTTGTGTGTGAGTGTCTGTGTTACAGTGTCTAGGTGTTTGTGTGTGTTGCAGTGTCTGGGTGTGTGTGTGTCAGTGTCTAGGTGTGTGTGTGTGTCCGTGTCTTGGTGTCTGTGTGTGTGTGTGTGTGTGTGTGTGTGCCAGTGTCTGGGTGTGTGTGTGTGTTGCAGCGTATTGGTGTTTGTGTGTGTTGCAGTGTCTAGGTGTGTGTGTCAGTGTCTAGGTGTAAGTGTGTGTGTCAGTATTGAGGTGTGTGAGTTTGTGTCAATGTCTGTGTGGCTAGGTATCTGTGTGTATCAGTATTTAGGGTTGTGTGCTGTGTGTGTGTGTCTGTCAGTATCTAGGGGTGTGTGTGTGTGTTTCAGCATCTGTGAGTGCGTGTATGTGTCTCAGTATCTGTGTGTGTGCTTGTGTCAATGTCTAGATGTGTTTGTGTCAGTGTCTCAGTGTTTGTGTATGTTGCAGTGTCTAGTTACGTATGTGTCAGTGTCTAGGTGTAAGTGTGTGTGTCAGTATTGAGGTGTGTGAGTTTGTGTCAATGTCTGTGTGTGCGCATTTCAGTGTCTAGTTGTGTGTGTGTGTGTGTGTGTCAATGTCTGTGTGGGTGCATTTCAGTGTCTAGGTGTGTGTGTGGGTGTCTAGTGTATGTGTGCATCTGTGTCAGTGTCTAGTTGTGTGTGTGTCAGTGCCTAGGTGTTTGCGTGTGTTGCACTGTCTAGGCCTGAGTGTTTGTGTGCATGTATGTGTCAGTGTCTAGTTGTGTGTGTGTGTGTCAGTGTCTACGACCCTGTGTGTGTCAGTGTCTGAGCCTGTGTGTGTGTGTCTGTGTCTAGGTCAGTGTCTGTATGTCAGTGTCTAGTTGTGTGTGTGTGTTAGTGTCTAAGTGTGTGTGTGTCATATCTAGGTGTGTGTGTGTGTGTGTGTGTGTGTGTGTGTGTGTGTGTGTGTGTGTGTGTGTGTGTCAGTATTGAGTTGTGTGAGTTTGTGACAGTGTCTAGGCGTATGCATTTCAGTGTCTAGGTCCGTGTGTGTGTGTTTGTGTGTCAGTGTCTAGTTGTGAGTGTATGTTTCAGTGTCTAGTTCTGTGTGTGTGTCAGTGTCTAGGTGTTTGTATGTTTATGTTTCAATGTCTAGGTGTTTGTGTGTGACTGTCAGTGTCTAGGCATTTGTGTGTCAGTATCGAGGTGTGTGAGTTTGTGTCAGTGTCTAGGTGTTCATGTGTGTCAGGGTCAAGGTGTGCATATGTGTCAGTGTCTAGGTGTGCATATGTGTCAGTGTCTAGGTGTGTAGATGTGTGTGTGACAGTTTTTGCTTGTGTGTGTGTGTAAGTGTCTACTTGTGTGTGGGTGTAAGTGTCTAGTTGTGTGTGTGTGTGTGTGTGTGTGTGTGTTACAGTGCCTAGGTGTTTGTGTGTGTTGCAGTATCTAGGTGTGTGTGCCTGTCAGTGTCTGGGTGTATGTGTGTTAGTGTCTAGGTGTGTGTGTGTGAGTGTCTAGGTGTGTGTGTGTGTGTGTGTGTGTGTGCGTGTGCCTAGGTGTGTGTATGTGTTCTGGAGTCTGGTGTGTATGTGACTGCCAGTGCTTGTGTGTGTGTGTGTGTCAGTGTCTAGGTGTGTGTGTGTGTGTGTGTCAGCATTTAGGGATGTCTGTCTGTGTGTGTGTCTGTCAGTATCTAGGGATGTATGATAGTCTCAGTATCTGTGTGTGTGTGTTTGTGTCAGTGTCTCGCTGTGTTTTTGTCAGTGTCTAGGTGTGTGTGTCAGTGTCTTGGTGTGTGTTTTGTGTGTTAGTGTCTAGGCGTGTCTGAGTTTGTATCAGTGTCTAGGTGTGCATGCATGTCAGTGTCTAGGTGTGCGTATGTGTCAGTGTCTAGGCCTGTGTGTGTGTGTGTCAGTGTCTAGGTGTGTGTGTGTGTGTGTCAGTGTCTAGGTGTGTGTGTGTGTGTGTGTGTGTGTGTGAGTGTCTAGGCCGGTGTGTGTGTGTCAGTGTCTAGGCCTGTGTGTGTGCCAGTGTCTTGGCATGTGTGTGTGTCAGTGTCTAGGCGTGTGTGTGTGTCAGTGTCTAGGTGTGTGTGTGTTGCAGTGTCTAGTTATGTGTGTGTTGCAATGTCTAGGTGTGTGAGCTTTGTCAGTGACTAGCCTTGTGCGCGTCAGTGTCTAAGCCTGTGCATAGTTGTCAGTGTCTAGGCCTGTGCGTGTGTGTCAGTGTCTAGGTGTGTGTATGTGTGTGTGTGTGTGTGTGTGTGTGTGTGTGTGTGTGTGTGTGTGTGTGTCTAGCTATGTGTGTGTGTCAGTGTCTAGTTATGTGCGTGTTGCAATGTCTAGGTGTGCGAGCTTTGTAAGTGACTAGTTGTGTGCGCGTCAGTGCTTAGGTGTGTGTGTGGGTGTCTAGTGTGTGTGTGTGTTACAGTGTCTAGGTGTGTGTGTGTGTTACAGTGTCAAGGACCCTGTGTGTGTCAGTGTCTGAGTGTGTGTGTGTGTGTCTGTATCTAGGCCAGTGTCTGTATGTCAGTGTCTAGTTGTGTGTGTGTGTATCTTTGTCAGTGTCTAGTTGTGTGTGTCAGTGCCTAGGTGTTTGTGTGTGTTGCACTGTCTAGGCCTGTGTGTGTGCATGTGCGTGTCAGACTCAAGTTGTGTGTGTGTGTTACAGTGTCTAAGTGCGTGTATGTCATGTCTAGGTGTGTGTCTGTGTGTGCGTGTGAGTGTCAGTATTGAGACGTGTGTGTTTGTGACAGTGTTTAGGCATGTGCATTTCAGTGTCTAGGCCCGTGTGTGTGTGTCAGTGTCTAGTGTGTGTGTGTGTGTGTGTGTGTGTGTCAATGTCTAGTTGTGTGTATGAATGTCAGTGTCTAGGTGTTTGTATGTGTGTGTGTCAGTGTCTAGGCGTTTGTGTGTGCCTGTCAGTGTCTGAGTGTGTGTGACTGTCAGTGTCTAGGCATTTGTGTGTCAGTATCGAGGTGTGTGAGTTTTTGTCAGTGTTTAGGTGTGCATATGTGTCAGTTCTATGTGTGTGGATGTGTGTGTGTCAGTGTCTACTTGTGTGTGTGTGTCAGTGTCTACTTGTGTGTGTGTGTAAGTGTCTACTTGTCTGTGTGTGTAAGTGTCTAGTTGTGTGTGAGTGTGTGTGTTACAGTGTCTAGGTGTTTGTGTGTGTTGCAGTGTCTGGGTGTGTGTGTGTCAGTGTCTAGGTGTGTGTGTGTGTGTGTGTCAATGTCTGTGTGGGTGCATTTCAGTGTCTAGGTGTGTGTGTGGGTGTCTAGTGTATGTGTGCATCTGTGTCAGTGTCTAGTGGTGTGTGTGTCAGTGCCTAGGTGTTTGCGTGTGTTGCACTGTCTAGGCCTGAGTGTTTGTGTGCATGTATGTGTCAGTGTCTAGTTGTGTGTGTGTGTGTCAGTGTCTACGACCCTGTGTGTGTCAGTGTCTGAGCCTGTGTGTGTGTGTCTGTGTCTGGGCCAGTGTCTGTATGTCAGTGTCTAGTTGTGTGTGTGTGTTAGTGTCTGAGTGTGTGTGTGTCATATCTAGGTGTGTGTGTGTGTGTGTGTGTGTGTGTGTGTGTGTGTGTGTGTGTGTGTGTGTGTCAGTATTGAGTTGTGTGAGTTTGTGACAGTGTCTAGGCGTATGCATTTCAGTGTCTAGGTCCGTGTGTGTGTGTTTGTGTGTCAGTGTCTAGTTGTGAGTGTATGTTTCAGTGTCTAGTTCTGTGTGTGTGTCAGTGTCTAGGTGTTTGTGTGTGACTGTCAGTGTCTAGGTATTTGTGTGTCAGTATCGAGGTGTGTGAGTTTGTGTCAGTGTCTAGGTGTGTGTGTGTTGCAGTGTCTAGTTATGTGTGTGTTGCAATGTCTAGGTGTGTGAGCTTTGTCAGTGACTAGCCTTGTGCGCGTCAGTGTCTAAGCCTGTGCATAGTTGTCAGTGTCTAGGCCTGTGCGTGTGTGTCAGTGTCTAGGTGTGTGTATGTGTGTGTGTGTGTGTGTGTGTGTGTGTGTGTGTGTGTGTGTGTGTGTGTCTAGGTATGTGTGTGTGTCAGTGTCTAGTTATGTGCGTGTTGCAATGTCTAGGTGTGCGAGCTTTGTAAGTGACTAGTTGTGTGCGCGTCAGTGCTTAGGTGTGTGTGTGGGTGTCTAGTGTGTGTGTGTATCTGTGTCAGTGTCTAGTTGTGTGTGGTCAGTGCCTAGGTGTTTGTGTGTGTTGCGCTGTCTAGGCCTGTGTGTGTGTGTGCATGTGTGTGTCAGTGTCTAGTTGTGTGTGTGTGTGTGTGTGTGTGTGTGTGTGTGTGTGTTACAGTGTCTAGGTGTGTGTGTGTGTTACAGTGTCAAGGACCCTGTGTGTGTCAGTGTCTGAGTGTGTGTGTGTGTGTCTGTATCTAGGCCAGTGTCTGTATGTCAGTGTCTAGTTGTGTGTGTGTGTATCTTTGTCAGTGTCTAGTTGTGTGTGTCAGTGCCTAGGTGTTTGTGTGTGTTGCACTGTCTAGGCCTGTGTGTGTGCATGTGCGTGTCAGACTCAAGTTGTGTGTGTGTGTTACAGTGTCTAAGTGCGTGTATGTCATGTCTAGGTGTGTGTCTGTGTGTGCGTGTGAGTGTCAGTATTGAGACGTGTGTGTTTGTGACAGTGTTTAGGCATGTGCATTTCAGTGTCTAGGCCCGTGTGTGTGTGTCAGTGTCTAGTGTGTGTGTGTGTGTGTGTGTGTGTGTCAATGTCTAGTTGTGTGTATGAATGTCAGTGTCTAGGTGTTTGTATGTGTGTGTGTCAGTGTCTAGGCGTTTGTGTGTGCCTGTCAGTGTCTGAGTGTGTGTGACT
>JANJGN010000572.1:227500-235000 GCA_026770705.1 Isurus oxyrinchus
GAGTGTCAGTATTGAGACGTGTGTGTTTGTGACAGTGTCTAGGCATGTGCATTTCAGTGTCTAGGCCCGTGTGTGTGTGTCAGTGTCTAGTGTGTGTGTGTGTGTGTGTGTGTGTCAATGTCTAGTTGTGTGTATGTATATCAGTGTCTAGGTGTTTGTATGTGTGTGTGTCAGTGTCTAGGCGTTTGTGTGTGCCTGTCAGTGTCTGAGTGTGTGTGACTGTCAGTGTCTAGGTATTTGTGTGTCAGTATCGAGGTGTGTGAGTTTTTGTCAGTGTTTAGGTGTGCATATGTGTCAGTTCTATGTGTGTGGATGTGTGTGTGTCAGTGTCTACTTGTGTGTGTGTGTCAGTGTCTACTTGTGTGTGTGTGTAAGTGTCTACTTGTCTGTGTGTGTAAGTGTCTAGTTGTGTGTGAGTGTGTGTGTTACAGTGTCTAGGTGTTTGTGTGTGTTGCAGTGTCTGGGTGTGTGTGTGTCAGTGTCTAGGTGTGTGTGTGTGTGTGTGTCAATGTCTGTGTGGGTGCATTTCAGTGTCTAGGTGTGTGTGTGTGTGTCAATGTCTGTGTGGGTGCATTTCAGTTTCTAGGTGTGTGTGTGGGTGTCTAGTGTATGTGTGCATCTGTGTCAGTGTCTAGTTGTGTGTGTGTCAGTGCCTAGGTGTTTGCGTGTGTTGCACTGTCTAGGCCTGAGTGTTTGTGTGCATGTATGTGTCAGTGTCTAGTTGTGTGTGTGTGTGTCAGTGTCTACGACCCTGTGTGTGTCAGTGTCTGAGCCTGTGTGTGTGTGTCTGTGTCTGGGCCAGTGTCTGTATGTCAGTGTCTAGTTGTGTGTGTGTGTTAGTGTCTGAGTGTGTGTGTGTCATTTCTAGGTGTGTGTGTGTGTGTGTGTGTGTGTGTGTCAGTATTGAGTTGTGTGAGTTTGTGACAGTGTCTAGGCGTATGCATTTCAGTGTCTAGGTCCGTGTGTGTGTGTTTGTGTGTCAGTGTCTAGTTGTGAGTGTATGTTTCAGTGTCTAGTTCTGTGTGTGTGTCAGTGTCTAGGTGTTTGTATGTTTATGTTTCAATGTCTAGGTGTTTGTGTGTGACTGTCAGTGTCTAGGTATTTGTGTGTCAGTATCGAGGTGTGTGAGTTTGTGTCAGTGTCTAGGTGTGCATGTGTGTCAGGGTCAAGGTGTGCATATGTATCAGTGTCTAGGTGTGCATATGTGTCAGTGTCTAGGTGTGTAGATGTGTGTGTGTCAGTTTTTGCTTGTGTGTGTGTGTAAGTGTCTACTTGTGTGTGGGTGTAAGTGTCTAGTTGTGTGTGTGTGTGTGTGTGTTACAGTGCCTAGGTGTTTGTGTGTGTTGCAGTGTCTAGGTGTGTGTGCCTGTCAGTGTCTGGGTGTATGTGTGTTAGTGTCTAGGTGTGTGTGTGTGTGTCTAGGTGTGTGTGTGTGTGTGTGTGTGTGTGTGTGCGTGTGCCAGTGTCTAGGTGTGTGTATGTGTTCTGGAGTCTGGTGTGTATGTGACTGTCAGTGCTTGTGTGTGTGTGTGTGTCAGTGTCTAGGTGTGTGTGTGTGTGTGTCAGCATTTAGGGATGTCTGTCTGTGTGTGTGTCTGTCAGTATCTAGGGATGTATGATAGTCTCAGTATCTGTGTGTGTGTGTTTGTGTCAGTGTCTCGCTGTGTTTTTGTCAGTGTCTAGGTGTGTGTGTCAGTGTCTTGGTTTGTGTTTTGTGTGTTAGTGTCTAGGCGTGTGTGAGTTTGTATCAGTGTCTAGGTGTGCATGCATGTCAGTGTCTAGGTGTGCGTATGTGTCAGTGTCTAGGCCTGTGTGTGTGTGTGTCAGTGTCTAGGTGTGTGTGTGTGTGTGTCAGTGTCTAGGTGTGTGTGTGTGTGTGTGTGTGTGTGAGTGTCTAGGCCGGTGTGTGTGTGTCAGTGTCTAGGCCTGTGTGTGTGTCAGTGTCTTGGCATGTGTGTGTGTCTGTGTCTAGGCGTGTGTGTGTGTCAGTGTCTAGGTGTGTGTGTGTTGCAGTGTCTAGTTATGTGTGTGTTGCAATGTCTAGGTGTGTGAGCTTTGTCAGTGACTAGCCTTGTGCGCGTCAGTGTCTAAGCCTGTGCATAGTTGTCAGTGTCTAGGCCTGTGTGTGTGTGTCAGTGTCTAGGTGTGTGTATGTGTGTGTGTGTGTGTGTGTGTGTGTGTGTGTGTGTGTGTGTGTGTGTCTAGGTATGTGTGTGTGTCAGTGTCTTGTTATGTGCGTGTTGCAATGTCTAGGTGTGCGAGCTTTGTAAGTGACTAGTTGTGTGTGCGTCAGTGCTTAGGTGTGTGTGTGGGTGTCTAGTGTGTGTGTGTATCTGTGTCAGTGTCTAGTTGTGTGTGGTCAGTGCCTAGGTGTTTGTGTGTGTTGCGCTGTCTAGGCCTGTGTGTGTGTGTGCATGTGTGTGTCAGTGTCTACTTGTGTGTGTGTGTGTGTGTGTGTGTGTGTGTTACAGTGTCTAGGTGTGTGTGTGTGTTACAGTGTCAAGGACCCTGTGTGTGTCAGTGTCTGAGTGTGTGTGTGTGTGTCTGTGTCTAGGCCAGTGTCTGTATGTCAGTGTCTAGTTGTGTGTGTGTGTATCTTTGTCAGTGTCTAGTTGTGTGTGTCAGTGCCTAGGTGTTTGTGTGTGTTGCACTGTCTAGGCCTGTGTGTGTGCATGTGCGTGTCAGACTCAAGTTGTGTGTGTGTGTTACAGTGTCTAAGTGCGTGTATGTCATGTCTAGGTGTGTGTCTGTGTGTGCGTGTGAGTGTCAGTATTGAGACGTGTGTGTTTGTGACAGTGTCTAGGCATGTGCATTTCAGTGTCTAGGCCCGTGTGTGTGTGTCAGTGTCTAGTGTGTGTGTGTGTGTGTGTGTGTGTCAATGTCTAGTTGTGTGTATGTATATCAGTGTCTAGGTGTTTGTATGTGTGTGTGTCAGTGTCTAGGCGTTTGTGTGTGCCTGTCAGTGTCTGAGTGTGTGTGACTGTCAGTGTCTAGGTATTTGTGTGTCAGTATCGAGGTGTGTGAGTTTTTGTCAGTGTTTAGGTGTGCATATGTGTCAGTGTCTAGTTGTGTGGATGTGTGTGTGTCAGTGTCTACTTGTGTGTGTGTGTCAGTGTCTACTTGTGTGTGTGTGTAAGTGTCTACTTGTCTGTGTGTGTAAGTGTCTAGTTGTGTGTGAGTGTGTGTGTTACAGTGTCTAGGTGTTTGTGTGTGTTGCAGTGTCTGGGTGTGTGTGTGTCAGTGTCTAGGTGTGTGTGTGTGTGTGTGTCAATGTCTGTGTGGGTGCATTTCAGTGTCTAGGTGTGTGTGTGGGTGTCTAGTGTATGTGTGCATCTGTGTCAGTGTCTAGTTGTGTGTGTGTCAGTGCCTAGGTGTTTGCGTGTGTTGCACTGTCTAGGCCTGAGTGTTTGTGTGCATGTATGTGTCAGTGTCTAGTTGTGTGTGTGTGTGTCAGTGTCTACGACCCTATGTGTGTCAGTGTCTGAGCCTGTGTGTGTGTGTCTGTGTCTGGGCCAGTGTCTGTATGTCAGTGTCTAGTTGTGTGTGTGTGTTAGTGTCTGAGTGTGTGTGTGTCATTTCTAGGTGTGTGTGTGTGTGTGTGTGTGTGTGTGTGTGTGTGTGTGTGTGTGTGTGTGTGTGTGTGTGTGTGTGTCAGTATTGAGTTGTGTGAGTTTGTGACAGTGTCTAGGCGTATGCATTTCAGTGTCTAGGTCCGTGTGTGTGTGTTTGTGTGTCAGTGTCTAGTTGTGAGTGTATGTTTCAGTGTCTAGTTCTGTGTGTGTGTCAGTGTCTAGGTGTTTGTATGTTTATGTTTCAATGTCTAGGTGTTTGTGTGTGACTGTCAGTGTCTAGGTATTTGTGTGTCAGTATCGAGGTGTGTGAGTTTGTGTCAGTGTCTAGGTGTGCATGTGTGTCAGTGTCAAGGTGTGCATATGTGTCAGTGTCTAGGAGTGCATATGTGTCAGTGTCTAGGTGTGTAGATGTGTGTGTGTCAGTTTTTGCTTGTGTGTGTGTGTAAGTGTCTACTTGTGTGTGGGTGTAAGTGTCTAGTTGTGTGTGTGTGTGTGTGTGTTACAGTGCCTAGGTGTTTGTGTGTGTTGCAGTGTCTAGGTGTGTGTGCCTGTCAGTGTCTGGGTGTATGTGTGTTAGTGTCTAGGTGTGTGTGTGTGAGTGTCTAGGTGTGTGTGTGTGTGTGTGTGTGTGTGTGTGTGTGTGTGCGTGTGCCAGTGTCTAGGTGTGTGTATGTGTTCTGGAGTCTGGTGTGTATGTGACTGTCAGTGCTTGTGTGTGTGTGTGTGTCAGTGTCTAGGTGTGTGTGTGTGTGTGTCAGCATTTAGGGATGTCTGTCTGTGTGTGTGTCTGTCAGTATCTAGGGATGTATGATAGTCTCAGTATCTGTGTGTGTGTGTTTGTGTCAGTGTCTCGCTGTGTTTTTGTCAGTGTCTAGGTGTGTGTGTCAGTGTCTTGGTTTGTGTTTTGTGTGTTAGTGTCTAGGCGTGTCTGAGTTTGTATCAGTGTCTAGGTGTGCATGCATGTCAGTGTCTAGGTGTGCGTATGTGTCAGTGTCTAGGCCTGTGTGTGTGTGTGTCAGTGTCTAGGTGTGTGTGTGTGTGTGTCAGTGTCTAGGTGTGTGTGTGTGTGTGTGTGTGTGTGAGTGTCTAGGCCGGTGTGTGTGTGTCAGTGTCTAGGCCTGTGTGTGTGTCAGTGTCTTGGCATGTGTGTGTGTCTGTGTCTAGGCGTGTGTGTGTGTCAGTGTCTAGGTGTGTGTGTGTTGCAGTGTCTAGTTATGTGTGTGTTGCAATGTCTAGGTGTGTGAGCTTTGTCAGTGACTAGCCTTGTGCGCGTCAGTGTCTAAGCCTGTGCATAGTTGTCAGTGTCTAGGCCTGTGTGTGTGTGTCAGTGTCTAGGTGTGTGTGTGTGTGTGTGTGTGTGTGTGTGTGTGTGTGTGTCTAGGTATGTGTGTGTGTCAGTGTCTTGTTATGTGCGTGTTGCAATGTCTAGGTGTGCGAGCTTTGTAAGTGACTAGTTGTGTGTGCGTCAGTGCTTAGGTGTGTGTGTGGGTGTCTAGTGTGTGTGTGTATCTGTGTCAGTGTCTAGTTGTGTGTGGTCAGTGCCTAGGTGTTTGTGTGTGTTGCGCTGTCTAGGCCTGTGTGTGTGTGTGCATGTGTGTGTCAGTGTCTAGTTGTGTGTGTGTGTGTGTGTGTGTGTGTGTGTGTGTTAAAGTGTCTAGGTGTGTGTGTGTGTTACAGTGTCAAGGACCCTGTGTGTGTCAGTGTCTGAGTGTGTGTGTGTGTGTCTGTGTCTAGGCCAGTGTCTGTATGTCAGTGTCTAGTTGTGTGTGTGTGTATCTTTGTCAGTGTCTAGTTGTGTGTGTCAGTGCCTAGGTGTTTGTGTGTGTTGCACTGTCTAGGCCTGTGTGTGTGCATGTGCGTGTCAGACTCAAGTTGTGTGTGTGTGTTACAGTGTCTAAGTGCATGTATGTCATGTCTAGGTGTGTGTCTGTGTGTGCGTGTGAGTGTCAGTATTGAGACGTGTGTTTGTGACAGTGTCTAGGCATGTGCATTTCAGTGTCTAGGCCCGTGTGTGTGTGTCAGTGTCTAGTGTGTGTGTGTGTGTGTGTGTGTGTGTCAATGTCTAGTTGTGTGTATGTATGTCAGTGTCTAGGTGTTTGTATGTGTGTGTGTCAGTGTCTAGGCGTTTGTGTGTGCCTGTCAGTGTCTGAGTGTGTGTGACTGTCAGTGTCTAGGCATTTGTGTGTCAGTATCGAGGTGTGTGAGTTTTTGTCAGTGTTTAGGTGTGCATATGTGTCAGTTCTATGTGTGTGGATGTGTGTGTGTCAGTGTCTACTTGTGTGTGTGTGTCAGTGTCTACTTGTGTGTGTGTGTAAGTGTCTACTTGTCTGTGTGTGTAAGTGTCTAGTTGTGTGTGAGTGTGTGTGTTACAGTGTCTAGGTGTTTGTGTGTGTTGCAGTGTCTGGGTGTGTGTGTGTCAGTGTCTAGGTGTGTGTGTGTGTGTGTGTGTCAATGTCTGTGTGGGTGCATTTCAGTGTCTTGGTGTGTGTGTGGGTGTCTAGTGTATGTGTGCATCTGTGTCAGTGTCTAGTTGTGTGTGTGTCAGTGCCTAGGTGTTTGCGTGTGTTGCACTGTCTAGGCCTGAGTGTTTGTGTGCATGTATGTGTCAGTGTCTAGTTGTGTGTGTGTGTGTCAGTGTCTACGACTCTGTGTGTGTCAGTGTCTGAGCCTGTGTGTGTGTGTCTGTGTCTGGGCCAGTGTCTGTATGTCAGTGTCTAGTTGTGTGTGTGTGTTAGTGTCTAAGTGTGTGTGTGTCATATCTAGGTGTGTGTGTGTGTGTGTGTGTGTGTGTCAGTATTGAGTTGTGTGAGTTTGTGACAGTGTCTAGGCGTATGCATTTCAGTGTCTAGGTCCGTGTGTGTGTGTTTGTGTGTCAGTGTCTAGTTGTGAGTGTATGTTTCAGTGTCTAGTTCTGTGTGTGTGTCAGTGTCTAGGTGTTTGTATGTTTATGTTTCAATGTCTAGGTGTTTGTGTGTGACTGTCAGTGTCTAGGTATTTGTGTGTCAGTATCGAGGTGTGTGAGTTTGTGTCAGTGTCTAGGTGTGCATGTGTGTCAGGGTCAAGGTGTGCATATGTGTCAGTGTCTAGGTGTGCATATGTGTCAGTGTCTAGGTGTGTAGATGTGTGTGTGTCAGTTTTTGCTTGTGTGTGTGTGTAAGTGTCTACTTGTGTGTGGGTGTAAGTGTCTAGTTGTGTGTGTGTGTGTGTGTGTTACAGTGCCTAGGTGTTTGTGTGTGTTGCAGTGTCTAGGTGTGTGTGCCTGTCAGTTTCTGGGTGTATGTGTGTTAGTGTCTGTGTGTGTGTGTGTGAGTGTCTAGGTGTGTGTGTGTGTGTGTGTGTGTGTGTGTGTGTGTGTGTGTGTGTGTGTGCGTGTGCCAGTGTCTAGGTGTGTGTATGTGTTCTGGAGTCTGGTGTGTATGTGACTGTCAGTGCTTGTGTGTGTGTGTGTGTCAGTGTCTAGGTGTGCGTGTGTGTGTGTCAGCATTTAGGGATGTCTGTCTGTGTGTGTGTCTGTCAGTATCTAGGGATGTATGATAGTCTCAGTATCTGTGTGTGTGTGTTTGTGTCAGTGTCTCGCTGTGTTTTTGTCAGTGTCTAGGTGTGTGTGTCAGTGTCTTGGTGTGTGTTTTGTGTGTTAGTGTCTAGGCGTGTCTGAGTTTGTATCAGTGTCTAGTTGTGCATGCATGTCAGTGTCTAGGTGTGCGTATGTGTCAGTGTCTAGGCCTGTGTGTGTGTGTCAGTGTCTAGGTGTGTGTGTGTGTGTGTCAGTGTCTAGGTGTGTGTGTGTGTGTGTGTGTGTGTGTGAGTGTCTAGGCCGGTGTGTGTGTGTCAGTGTCTAGGCCTGTGTGTGTGTCAGTGTCTTGGCATGTGTGTGTGTCTGTGTCTAGGCGTGTGTGTGTGTCAGTGTCTAGGTGTGTGTGTGTTGCAG
>JANJGN010000572.1:240000-262500 GCA_026770705.1 Isurus oxyrinchus
TGTGTGTGTCATATCTAGGTGTGTGTGTGTGTGTGTGTGTGTGTGTGAGTGTCAGTATTGAGTTGTGTGAGTTTGTGACAGTGTCTAGGCGTGTGCACTTCAGTGTCTAGTTACGTGTGTGTGTGTTTGTGTGTCAGTGTCTAGTTGTGAGTGTATGTTTCGGTGTCTAGTTCTGTGTGTGTGTCAGTGTCTAGGTGTTTGTATGTGTATGTGTCAATGTCTAGGTGTTTGTGTGTGACTGTTAGTGTCTAGGCATCTGTGTGTCAGTATCGAGGTGTGTGAGTTTGTGTCAGTGTTTAGGTGTGCATATGTGTCAGTGTCTATGTGTGTGGATGTTTGTGTGTCAGTGTCTACTTGTGTGTGTCTGTCAGTGTCTACTTGTGTGTGTGTGTAATTGTCTACTTGTGTGTGTGTGTAAGTGTCTAGTTGTGTGTGTGTGTGTGTGTAAGTGTCTAGTTGTGTGTGAGTGTGTGTGTTACAGTGTCTAGGTGTTTGTGCGTGTTGCAGTGTCTGGGTGTGTGTGTGTCAGTGTCTAGGTGTGTGTGTGTGTCCGTGTCTAGGTGTGTGTGTGTGTGTGTGTGTGTGTGTGTGTGTGTGCCAGTGACTCGGTGTGTGTATGTGTTCTGGAGTCTGGGTGTGTATGTGTCTGTCAGTGCCTGAGTGTGTGTCACTGTCAGTGTGTGTGTGTGTGTGTGTGTGTGTGAGGGTCTAGGTGTGTGTGTGTATGTTTGTGTCAGTGTCTAGGTGTCTGTGTGTGTCAGCATTTAGGGATGTGTGTCTATGTGTGTGTCTGTCAGTATCTAGGGATGTATGTGTGTCTCAGTATCTGTGTGTGTGTGTGTTTGTGTCAGTGTCTCGGTGTGTTTGTGTCAGTGTCTAGGTGTACGTGCATGTCAGTATCTAGGTGTGCGTATGTGTCAGTGTCTAGGCCTGAGTGTGTGTGTGTGTGTGTGTGTGTGTGTGTGTGTCAGTGTCTAGTTGTGTCAGTGTCTAGTTGTGTGTGTGTCTAGTTGTGTGTGTGTTGCAGTGTCTAGGTTTGTGTGTGTGTTGCAGTGTCTAGGTGTGTGTGTCAGTGTCTAGGTGTAAGTGTGTGTGTCGGTATTGAGGTGTGTGAGTTTGTGTCAATGTCTGTGTGGCTAGGTATCTGTGTGTATCACTATTTAGGGATGTGTGTCTGTGTGTGTGTGTCTGTCAGTATCTAGGGGTGTGTGTGTGTGTGTTTCAGCATCTGAGTGTGCGTGTATGTGTCTCAGTATCTGTGTGTGTGCTTGTGTCAATGTCTAGATGTGTTTGTGTCAGTGTCTCAGTGTTTGTGTATGTTGCAGTGTCTAGTTACGTATGTGTCAGTGTCTAGGTGTAAGTGTGTGTGTCAGTATTGAGGTGTGTGAGTTTGTGTCAATGTCTGTGTGTGCGCATTTCAGTGTCTAGTTGTGTGTGTGTGTGTGTGTCAATGTCTGTGTGGGTGCATTTCAGTGTCTAGGTGTGTGTGTGGGTGTCTAGTGTATGTGTGCATCTGTGTCAGTGTCTAGTTGTGTGTGTGTCAGTGCCTAGGTGTTTGCGTGTGTTGCACTGTCTAGGCCTTTGTGTGTGTGCATGTATGTGTCAGTGTCTAGTTGTGTGTGTGTGTGTCAGTGTCTACGACCCTGTGTGTGTCAGTGTCTGAGCCTGTGTGTGTGTGTCTGTGTCTAGGCCAGTGTCTGTATGTCAGTGTCTAGTTGTGTGTGTGTGTTACAGTGTCTAAGTGTGTGTGCGTCATGTCTAGGTGTGTGTGTGTGTGTGTGTGTGTGTGTGTGTGTGTGTGTGAGTGTCAGTATTGAATTGTGTGAGTTTGTGACAGTGTCTAGGTGTGTGCATTTCAGTGTCTAGGTCCGTGTGTGTGTGTTTGTGTGTCGGTGTCTAGTTGTGAGTGTATGTTTCAGTGTCTAGTTCTGTGTGTGTGTCAGTGTCTAGGTGTTTGTATGTGTATGTGTCAATGTCTAGGTGTTTGTGTGTGACTGTCAGTGTCTAGGCATTTGTGTGTCAGTATCGAGGTGTGTGAGTTTGTGTCAGTGTCTAGGTGTGCATGTGTGTCAGTGTCAAGGTGTGCATATGTGTCAGTGTGCATATGTGTCAGTGTCTAGGTGTGTGGGTGTGTGTGTGTCAGTGTCTACTTCTGAGTGTGTGTGTAAGTGTCAAGTTGTGTGTGAGTGTGTGTGTTACAGTGTCTAGCTTTTTGTGTGTGGTGCAGTGTCTAGGTGTGTGTGTCTGTCAGTGTCTGGGTGTGTGTGTGTCAGTGTCTAGGTGTGTGTGTGTGTCAGTGTCTAGGTGTGTGTGTGTGTCAGCATTTAGGGATGTGTGTCTGTGTGTGTGTCTGTCAGTATCTAGGGGTTTGTGTGTGTCTCAGTATCTGTGCGTGTGTGTTTGTGTCAGAGTCTCGGTGTGTTTGTGTCAGTTTCTTGGTTTGTTTGTGTCAGTGTCTAAGTGTGTGTGTGTGTGTGTGTGTGTGTGTGTGTGTGTGTTGCAGTGTATCGATGTTTGTGTGTGTTGCAGTGTCTAGGTGTGTGTGTGTGTCAGCATTTAGGGATGTGTGTCTGTGTGTGCGTCTGTCAGTACCTAGGGATGTATGTGTGTCTCATTATCTGTGTGTGTTTGCGTTTGTGTCAGTGTCTCGGTGTGTTTGTGTCAGTATCTAGGTGTGTGTGTCAGTGTTTGGTGTGTATTTTGTGTGTCAGTCTCTAGGCGTGTGTGAGTTTGTATCAGAATCTAGGTGTGCGTGCATGTCAGTGTCTAGGTGTGCGTATGTGTCAGTGTCTAGGCCTGTGTGTGTGTGTGTCAGTGTCTAGTTGTGTCAGTGTCTAGTTGTGTCAGTGTCTAGTTGTGTGTGTGTTGCAGTGTCTAGGTTTGTGTGTGTGTTGCAGTATCTAGGTGTGTGTGTGTGTTGCAACGTATTGGTGTTTGTGTGTGTTGCAGTGTCTAGGTTTGTGTGTCAGTGTCTATGTGTAAGTGTGTGTGTCAGTATTGAGGTGTGTGAGTTTGTGTCAATGTCTGTGTGGCTAGGTATCTGTGTGTATCAGTATTTAGGGATGTGTGTCTGTGTGTGTGTGTCTGTCAGTATCTAGGGGTGTGTGTGTGTTTCAGCATCTGTGTGTGCGTGTATGTGTCTCAGTATCTGTGTGTGTGCTTGTGTCAATGACTAGATGTGTTTGTGTCAGTGTCTCAGTGTTTGTGTATGTTGCAGTGTCTAGTTACGTATGTGTCAGTGTCTAGGTGTAAGTGTGTGTGTCAGTATTGAGGTGTGTGAGTTTGTGTCAATGTCTGTGTGTGCGCATTTCAGTGTCTAGTTGTGTGTGTGTGTGTGTCAATGTGTGTGTGGGTGCATTTTAGTGTCTAGGTGTGTGTGTGGGTGTCTAGTGTATGTGTGCATCTGTGTCAGTGTCTAGTTGTGAGTGTGTTGCAGTGTCTAGGTTTGTGTGTGTGTTGCAGTGTCTAGGTGTGTGTGTCAGTGTCTAGGTGTAAGTGTGTGTGTCGGTATTGAGGTGTGTGAGTTTGTGTCAATGTCTGTGTGGCTAGGTATCTGTGTGTATCACTATTTAGGGATGTGTGTCTGTGTGTGTGTGTCTGTCAGTATCTAGGGGTGTGTGTGTGTGTTTCAGCATCTGAGTGTGCGTGTATGTGTCTCAGTATCTGTGTGTGTGCTTGTGTCAATGTCTAGATGTGTTTGTGTCAGTGTCTCAGTGTTTGTGTATGTTGCAGTGTCTAGTTACGTATGTGTCAGTGTCTAGGTGTAAGTGTGTGTGTCAGTATTGAGGTATGTGAGTTTGTGTCAATGTCTGTGTGTGCGCATTTCAGTGTCTAGTTGTGTGTGTGTGTCTGTGTCAATGTCTGTGTGGGTGCATTTCAGTGTCTAGGTGTGTGTGTGGGTGTCTAGTGTATGTGTGCATCTGTGTCAGTGTCTAGTTGTGTGTGTGTCAGTGCCTAGGTGTTTGCGTGTGTTGCACTGTCTAGGCCTGTGTGTGTGTGCATGTATGTGTCAGTGTCTAGTTGTGTGTGTGTGTGTCAGTGTCTACGACCCTGAGTGTGTCAGTGTCTGAGCCTGTGTGTGTGTGTGTGTCTAGGCCAGTGTCTGTATGTCAGTGTCTAGTTGTGTGTGTGTGTTACAGTGTCTAAGTGTGTGTGCGTCATGTCTAGGTGTGTGTGTGTGTGTGTGTGTGTGTGTGTGTGTGTGTGTGTGTGTGAGTGTCAGTATTGAATTGTGTGAGTTTGTGACAGTGTCTAGGTGTGTGCATTTCAGTGTCTAGGTCCGTGTGTGTGTGTTTGTGTGTCGGTGTCTAGTTGTGAGTGTATGTTTCAGTGTCTAGTTCTGTGTGTGTGTCAGTGTCTAGGTGTTTGTATGTGTATGTGTCAATGTCTAGGTGTTTGTGTGTGACTGTCAGTGTCTAGGCATTTGTGTGTCAGTATCGAGGTGTGTGAGTTTGTGTCAGTGTCTAGGTGTGCATGTGTGTCAGTGTCAAGGTGTGCATATGTGTCAGTGTGCATATGTGTCAGTGTCTAGGTGTGTGGGTGTGTGTGTGTCAGTGTCTACTTCTGAGTGTGTGTGTAAGTGTCAAGTTGTGTGTGAGTGTGTGTGTTACAGTGTCTAGCTTTTTGTGTGTGGTGCAGTGTCTAGGTGTGTGTGTCTGTCAGTGTCTGGGTGTGTGTGTGTCAGTGTCTAGGTGTGTGTGTGTGTCAGTGTCTAGGTGTGTGTGTGTGTCAGCATTTAGGGATGTGTGTCTGTGTGTGTGTCTGTCAGTATCTAGGGGTTTGTGTGTGTCTCAGTATCTGTGCGTGTGTGTTTGTGTCAGAGTCTCGGTGTGTTTGTGTCAGTTTCTTGGTTTGTTTGTGTCAGTGTCTAAGTGTGTGTGTGTGTGTGTGTGTGTGTGTGTGTGTGTGTTGCAGTGTATCGATGTTTGTGTGTGTTGCAGTGTCTAGGTGTGTGTGTGTGTCAGCATTTAGGGATGTGTGTCTGTGTGTGCGTCTGTCAGTACCTAGGGATGTATGTGTGTCTCATTATCTGTGTGTGTTTGCGTTTGTGTCAGTGTCTCGGTGTGTTTGTGTCAGTATCTAGGTGTGTGTGTCAGTGTTTGGTGTGTATTTTGTGTGTCAGTGTCTAGGCGTGTGTGAGTTTGTATCAGAATCTAGGTGTGCGTGCATGTCAGTGTCTAGGTGTGCGTATGTGTCAGTGTCTAGGCCTGTGTGTGTGTGTGTCAGTGTCTAGTTGTGTCAGTGTCTAGTTGTGTCAGTGTCTAGTTGTGTGTGTGTTGCAGTGTCTAGGTTTGTGTGTGTGTTGCAGTATCTAGGTGTGTGTGTGTGTTGCAACGTATTGGTGTTTGTGTGTGTTGCAGTGTCTAGGTTTGTGTGTCAGTGTCTATGTGTAAGTGTGTGTGTCAGTATTGAGGTGTGTGAGTTTGTGTCAATGTCTGTGTGGCTAGGTATCTGTGTGTATCAGTATTTAGGGATGTGTGTCTGTGTGTGTGTGTCTGTCAGTATCTAGGGGTGTGTGTGTGTTTCAGCATCTGTGTGTGCGTGTATGTGTCTCAGTATCTGTGTGTGTGCTTGTGTCAATGACTAGATGTGTTTGTGTCAGTGTCTCAGTGTTTGTGTATGTTGCAGTGTCTAGTTACGTATGTGTCAGTGTCTAGGTGTAAGTGTGTGTGTCAGTATTGAGGTGTGTGAGTTTGTGTCAATGTCTGTGTGTGCGCATTTCAGTGTCTAGTTGTGTGTGTGTGTGTGTCAATGTGTGTGTGGGTGCATTTTAGTGTCTAGGTGTGTGTGTGGGTGTCTAGTGTATGTGTGCATCTGTGTCAGTGTCTAGTTGTGAGTGTGTTGCAGTGTCTAGGTTTGTGTGTGTGTTGCAGTGTCTAGGTGTGTGTGTCAGTGTCTAGGTGTAAGTGTGTGTGTCGGTATTGAGGTGTGTGAGTTTGTGTCAATGTCTGTGTGGCTAGGTATCTGTGTGTATCACTATTTAGGGATGTGTGTCTGTGTGTGTGTGTCTGTCAGTATCTAGGGGTGTGTGTGTGTGTTTCAGCATCTGAGTGTGCGTGTATGTGTCTCAGTATCTGTGTGTGTGCTTGTGTCAATGTCTAGATGTGTTTGTGTCAGTGTCTCAGTGTTTGTGTATGTTGCAGTGTCTAGTTACGTATGTGTCAGTGTCTAGGTGTAAGTGTGTGTGTCAGTATTGAGGTATGTGAGTTTGTGTCAATGTCTGTGTGTGCGCATTTCAGTGTCTAGTTGTGTGTGTGTGTCTGTGTCAATGTCTGTGTGGGTGCATTTCAGTGTCTAGGTGTGTGTGTGGGTGTCTAGTGTATGTGTGCATCTGTGTCAGTGTCTAGTTTTGTGTGTGTCAGTGCCTAGGTGTTTGCGTGTGTTGCACTGTCTAGGCCTGTGTGTGTGTGCATGTATGTGTCAGTGTCTAGTTGTGTGTGTGTGTGTCAGTGTCTACGACCCTGAGTGTGTCAGTGTCTGAGCCTGTGTGTGTGTGTGTGTCTAGGCCAGTGTCTGTATGTCAGAGTCTAGTTGTGTGTGTGTGTTACAGTGTCTAAGTGTGTGTGCGTCATGTCTAGGTGTGTGTGTGTGTGTGTGTGTGTGTGTGTGTGTGTGTGTGTGTGTGTGTGTGTGTGTGTGTGTGTGTGAGTGTCAGTATTGAATTGTGTGAGTTTGTGACAGTGTCTAGGTGTGTGCATTTCAGTGTCTAGGTCCGTGTGTGTTTGTTTGTGTGTCGGTGTCTAGTTGTGAGTGTATGTTTCAGTGTCTAGTTCTGTGTGTGTGTCAGTGTCTAGGTGTTTGTATGTGTATGTGTCAATGTCTAGGTGTTTGTGTGTGACTGTCAGTGTCTAGGCATTTGTGTGTCAGTATCGAGGTGTGTGAGTTTGTGTCAGTGTCTAGGTGTGCATGTGTGTCAGTGTCAAGGTGTGCATATGTGTCAGTGTGCATATGTGTCAGTGTCTAGGTGTGTGGGTGTGTGTGTGTCAGTGTCTACTTCTGAGTGTGTGTGTAAGTGTCAAGTTATGTGTGAGTGTGTGTGTTACAGTGTCTAGCTTTTTGTGTGTGGTGCAGTGTCTAGGTGTGTGTGTCTGTCAGTGTCTGGGTGTGTGTGTGTCAGTGTCTAGGTGTGTGTGTGTGTCAGTGTCTAGTTGTGTGTGTGTGTCAGCATTTAGGGATGTGTGTCTGTGTGTGTGTCTGTCAGTATCTAGGGGTTTGTGTGTGTCTCAGTATCTGTGCGTGTGTGTTTGTGTCAGTGTCTCGGTGTGTTTGTGTCAGTTTCTTGGTTTGTTTGTGTCAGTGTCTAAGTGTGTGTGTGTGTGTGTGTGTGTGTGTGTGTGTGTGTTGCAGTGTATCGATGTTTGTGTGTGTTGCAGTGTCTAGGTGTGTGTGTGTGTCAGCATTTAGGGATGTGTGTCTGTGTGTGTGTCTGTCAGTACCTAGGGATGTATGTGTGTCTCAGTATCTGTGTGTGTTTGTGTTTGTGTCAGTGTCTCGGTGTGTTTGTGTCAGTATCTAGGTGTGTGTGTCAGTGTTTGGTGTGTATTTTGTGTGTCAGTGTCTAGGCGTGTGTGAGATTGTATCAGTGTCTAGGTGTGCGTGCATGTCAGTGTCTAGGTGTGCGTATGTGTCAATGTCTAGGCCTGTGTGTGTGTGTGTCAGTGTCTAGTTGTGTCAGTGTCTAGTTGTGTCAGTGTCTAGTTGTGTGTGTGTTGCAGTGTCTAGGTTTGTGTGTGTGTTGCAGTATCTAGGTGTGTGTGTGTGTTGCAACGTATTGGTGTTTGTGTGTGTTGCAGTGTCTAGGTTTGTGTGTCAGTGTTTATGTGTAAGTGTGTGTGTCAGTATTGAGGTGTGTGAGTTTGTGTCAATGTCTGTGTGGCTAGGTATCTGTGTGTATCAGTATTTAGGGATGTGTGTCTGTGTGTGTGTGTCTGTCAGTATCTATGGATGTGTGTGTGTTTCAGCATCTGTGTGTGCGTGTATGTGTCTCAGTATCTGTGTGTGTGCTTGTGTAAATGACTAGATGTGTTTGTGTCAGTGTCTCAGTGTTTGTGTATGTTGCAGTGTCTAGTTACGTATGTGTCAGTGTCTAGGTGTAAGTGTGTGTGTCAGTATTGAGGTGTGTGAGTTTGTGTCAATGTCTGTGTGTGCGCATTTCAGTGTCTAGTTGTGTGTGTGTGTGTGTCAATGTGTGTGTGGGTGCATTTTAGTGTCTAGGTGTGTGTGTGGGTGTCTAGTGTATGTGTGCATCTGTGTCAGTGTCTAGTTGTGTGTGTGTCAGTGCCTAGGTGTTTGCGTGTGTTGCACTGTCTAGGCCTGAGTGTGTGTGTGCATGTGTGTGCCAGTGTCTTAGCTGTGTGTGTGTGTGTGTGTCAGTGTCTACGACCCTGTGTGTGTCAGTGTCTGAGCCTGTGTGTGTGTGTGTCTAGGCCAGTGTCTGTATGTCAGTGTCTAGTTGTGTGTGTGTGTTACAGTGTCTAAGTGTGTGTGTGTCATATCTAGGTGCGTGTGTGTGTGTGTGTGTGTGTGTGTGTGTGTGTGTGTGTGTGAGTGTCAGTATTGAGTTGTGTGAGTTTGTGACAGTGTCTAGGCGTGTGCACTTCAGTGTCTAGTTACGAGTGTGTGTGTTTGTGTGTCAGTGTCTAGTTGTGAGTGTATGTTTCAGTGTCTAGTTCTGTGTGTGTGTCAGTGTCTAGGTGTTTGTATGTGTATGTGTCAATGTCTAGGTGTTTGTGTGTGACTGTTAGTGTCTAGGCATCTGTGTGTCAGTATCGAGGTGTGTGAGTTTGTGTCAGTGTTTAGGTGTGCATATGTGTCAGTGTCTATGTGTGTGGATGTGTGTGTGTCAGTGTCTACTTTTGTGTGTCTGTCAGTGTCTACTTGTGTGTGTGTGTAATTGTCTACTTGTGTGTGTGTGTAAGTGTCTAGTTGTGTGTGAGTGTGTGTGTTACAGTGTCTAGGTGTTTGTGTCTGTTGCAGTGTCTGGGTGTGTGTGTGTCAGTGTCTAGGTGTGTGTGTGTGTCCGTGTCTAGGTGTGTGTGTGTGTGTGTTTGTGTGTGTGTGTTTGTGTGCCAGTGTCTAGGTGTGTGTATGTGTTCTGGAGTCTGGGTGTGTATGTGTCTGTCAGTGCCTGAGTGTGTGTCACTGTCAGTGTGTGTGTGTGTGTGTGTGTGTGTGTGTGAGGGTCTAGGTGTGTGTGTGTATGTTTGTGTCAGTGTCTAGGTGTCTGTGTGTGTCAGCATTTAGGGATGTGTGTCTATGTGTGTGTCTGTCAGTATCTAGGGAAGTATGTGTGTCTCAGTATCTGTGTGTGTGTGTGTTTGTGTCAGTGTCTCGGTGTGTTTGTGTCAGTGTCTAGGTGTACGTGCATGTCAGTATCTAGGTGTGCGTATGTGTCAGTGTCTAGGTCTGAATGTGTGTGTGTGTGTGTCAGTGTCTAGTTGTGTCAGTGTCTAGTTGTTTGTGTGTCTAGTTGTGTGTGTGTTGCAGTGTCTAGGTTTGTGTGTGTGTTGCAGTGTCTAGGTGTGTGTGTCAGTGTCTAGGTGTAAGTGTGTGTGTCAGTATTGAGGTGTGTGAGTTTGTGTCAATGTCTGTGTGGCTAGGTATCTGTGTGTATCAGTATTTAGGGATGTGTGTCTGTGTGTGTGTGTCTGTCAGTATCTAGGGGTGTGTGTGTGTGTTTCAGCATCTGTGTGTGCGTGTATGTGTCTCAGTATCTGTGTGTGTGCTTGTGTCAATGTCTAGATGTGTTTGTGTCAGTGTCTCAGTGTTTGTGTATGTTGCAGTGTCTAGTTACGTATGTGTCAGTGTCTAGGTGTAAGTGTGTGTGTCAGTATTGAGGTGTGTGAGTTTGTGTCAATGTCTGTGTGTGCGCATTTCAGTGTCTAGTTGTGTGTGTGTGTGTGTCAATGTCTGTGTGGGTGCATTTCAGTGTCTAGGTGTGTGTGTGGGTGTCTAGTGTATGTGTGCATCTGTGTCAGTGTCTAGTTGTGTGTGTGTCAGTGCCTAGGTGTTTGCGTGTGTTGCACTGTCTAGGCCTGTGTGTGTGTGCATGTATGTGTCAGTGTCTAGTTGTGTGTGTGTGTGTCAGTGTCTACGACGCTGTGTGTGTCTGTGTCTGAGCCTGTGTGTGTGTGTCTGTGTCTAGGCCAGTGTCTGTATGTCAGTGTCTAGTTGTGTGTGTGTGTGTGTGTGTGTGTGTGTGTGTGTGTGTGTGTGTGTGTGTGTGTGTGTGTGTGTGTGTGTGAGTGTCAGTATTGAATTGTGTGAGTTTGTGACAGTGTCTAGGTGTGTGCATTTCAGTGTCTAGGTCCATGTGTGTGTGTTTGTGTGTCGGTGTCTAGTTGTGAGTGTATGTTTCAGTGTCTAGTTCTGTGTGTGTGTCAGTGTCTAGGTGTTTGTATGTGTATGTGTCAATGTCTAGGTGTTTGTGTGTGACTGTCAGTGTCTAGGCATTTGTGTGTCAGTATCGAGGTGTGTGAGTTTGTGTCAGTGTCTAAGTGTGCATGTGTGTCAGTGTCAAGGTGTGCATATGTGTCAGTGTGCATATGTGTCAGTGTCTAGGTGTGTGGGTGTGTGTGTGTCAGTGTCTAATTCTGAGTGTGTGTGTAAGTGTCAAGTTGTGTGTGAGTGTGTGTGTTACAGTGTCTAGCTTTTTGTGTGTGGTGCAGTGTCTAGGTGTGTGTGTCTGTCAGTGTCTGGGTGTGTGTGTGTCAGTGTCTAGGTGTGTGTGTGTGTCAGTGTCTAGGTGTGTGTGTGTGTCAGCATTTAGGGATGTGTGTCTGTGTGTATGTCTGTCAGTATCTAGGGGTTTGTGTGTGTCTCAGTATCTGTGCGTGTGTGTTTGTGTCAGTGTCTCGGTGTGTTTGTGTCAGTTTCTTGGTTTGTTTGTGTCAGTGTCTAAGTGTGTGTGTGTGTGTGTGTGTGTGTGTGTGTTGCAGTGTATCGATGTTTGTGTGTGTTGCAGTGTCTAGGTGTGTGTGTTTGTCAGCATTTAGGGATGTGTGTCTGTGTGTGTGTCTGTCAGTACCTAGGGATGTATGTGTGTCTCAGTATCTGTGTGTGTTTGTGTTTGTGTCAGTGTCTCGGTGTGTTTGTGTCAGTATCTAGGTGTGTGTGTCAGTGTTTGGTGTGTATTTTGTGTGTCAGTGTCTAGGCGTGTGTGATTTTGTATCAGTGTCTAGGTGTGCGTGCATGTCAGTGTCTAGGTGTGCGTATGTGTCAGTGTCTAGGCCTGTGTGTGTGTGTGTCAGTGTCTAGTTGTGTCAGTGTCTAGTTGTGTCAGTTTCTAGTTGTGTGTGTGTTGCAGTGTCTAGGTTTGTGTGTGTGTTGCAGTATCTAGGTGTGTGTGTGTGTTGCAACGTATTGGTGTTTGTGTGTGTTGCAGTGTCTAGGTTTGTGTGTCAGTGTCTATGTGTAAGTGTGTGTGTCAGTATTGAGGTGTGTGAGTTTGTCTCAATGTCTGTGTGGCTAGGTATCTGTGTGTATCAGTATTTAGGGATGTGTGTCTGTGTGTGTGTGTCTGTCAGTATCTAGGGGTGTGTGTGTGTTTCAGCATCTGTGTGTGCGTGTATGTGTCTCAGTATCTGTGTGTGTACTTGTGTCAATGACTAGATGCGTTTGTGTCAGTGTCTCAGTGTTTGTGTGGGTGTCTAGTGTATGTGTGCATCTGTGTCAGTGTCTAGTTGTGTGTGTGTCAGTGCCTAGGTGTTTGCGTGTGTTGCACTGTCTAGGCCTGAGTGTGTGTGTGCATGTGTGTGCCAGTGTCTTAGCTGTGTGTGTGTGTGTCAGTGTCTACGACCCTGTGTGTGTCAGTGTCTGAGCCTGTGTGTGTGTGTGTCTAGGCCAGTGTCTGTATGTCAGTGTCTAGTTGTGTGTGTGTGTTACAGTGTCTAAGTGTGTGTGTGTCATATCTAGGTGTGTGTGTGTGTGTGTGTGTGTGTGTGTGTGTGTGTGTGTGTGTGTGTGTGTGTGAGTGTCAGTATTGAGTTGTGTGAGTTTGTGACAGTGTCTAGGCGTGTGCACTTCAGTGTCTAGTTACGTGTGTGTGTGTTTGTGTGTCAGTGTCTAGTTGTGAGTGTATGTTTCAGTGTCTAGTTCTGTGTGTGTGTCAGTGTCTAGGTGTTTGTATGTGTATGTGTCAATGTCTAGGTGTTTGTGTGTGACTGTTAGTGTCTAGGCATCTGTGTGTCAGTATCGAGGTGTGTGAGTTTGTGTCAGTGTTTAGGTGTGCATATGTGTCAGTGTCTATGTGTGTGGATGTGTGTGTGTCAGTGTCTACTTGTGTGTGTCTGTCAGTGTCTACTTGTGTGTGTGTGTAATTGTCTACTTGTGTGTGTGTGTAAGTGTCTAGTTGTGTGTGAGTGTGTGTGTTACAGTGTCTAGGTGTTTGTGTGTGTTGCAGTGTCTGGGTGTGTGTGTGTCAGTGTCTAGGTGTGTGTGTGTGTCCGTGTCTAGGTGTGTGTGTGTGTGTGTGTGTGCCAGTGTCTAGGTGTGTGTATGTGTTCTGGAGTCTGGGTGTGTATGTGTCTGTCAGTGCCTGAGTGTGTGTCACTGTCGGTGTGTGTGTGTGTGTGTGTGTGTGTGTGTGAGGGTCTAGGTGTGTGTCTGTATGTTTGTGTCAGTGTCTAGGTGTCTGTGTGTGTCAGCATTTAGGGATGTGTGTCTATGTGTGTGTCTGTCAGTATCTAGGGATGTATGTGTGTCTCAGTATCTGTGTGTGTGTGTGTTTGTGTCAGTGTCTCGGTGTGTTTGTGTCAGTGTCTAGGTGTACGTGCATGTCAGTATCTAGGTGTGCGTATGTGTCAGTGTCTAGGTCTGAGTGTGAGTGTGTGTGTGTGTGTGTGTCAGTGTCTAGTTGTGTCAGTGTCTAGTTGTGTGTGTGTCTAGTTGTGTGTGTGTTGCAGTGTCTAGGTTTGTGTGTGTGTTGCAGTGTCTAGGTGTATGTGTCAGTGTCTAGGTGTAAGTGTGTGTGTCAGTATTGAGGTGTGTGAGTTTGTGTCAATGTCTGTGTGTGCGCATTTCAGTGTCTAGTTGTGTGTGTGTGTGTGTGTCAATGTCTGTGTGGGTGCATTTCAGTGTCTAGGTGTGTGTGTGGGTGTCTAGTGTATGTGTGCATCTGTGTCAGTGTCTAGTTGTGTGTGTGTCAGTGCCTAGGTGTTTGCGTGTGTTGCACTGTCTAGGCCTGTGTGTGTGTGCATGTATGTGTCAGTGTCTAGTTACGTGTGTGTGTGTTTGTGTGTCAGTGTCTAGTTGTGAGTGTATGTTTCAGTGTCTAGTTCCGTGTGTGTGTCAGTGTCTAGGTGTTTGTATGTGTATGTGTCAATGTCTAGGTGTTTGTGTGTGACTGTTAGTGTCTAGGCATCTGTGTGTCAGTATCGAGGTGTGTGAGCTTGTGTCAGTGTTTAGGTGTGCATATGTGTCAGTGTCTATGTGTGTGGATGTGTGTGTGTCAGTGTCTACTTGTGTGTGTCTGTCAGTGTCTACTTGTGTGTGTGTGTAATTGTCTACTTGTGTGTGTGTGTAAGTGTCTAGTTGTGTGTGAGTGTGTGTGTTACAGTGTCTAGGTGTTTGTGTGTGTTGCAGTGTCTGGGTGTGTGTGTGTCAGTGTCTAGGTGTGTGTGTGTGTCCGTGTCTAGGTGTGTGTGTGTGTGTGTGTGTGTGTGTGTGTGTGTGTGTGCCAGTGTCTAGGTGTGTGTATGTGTTCTGGAGTCTGGGTGTGTATGTGTCTGTCAGTGCCTGAGTGTGTGTCACTGTCAGTGTGTGTGTGTGTGTGTGTGTGTGTGTGAGGGTCTAGGTGTGTGTGTGTATGTTTGTGTCAGTGTCTAGGTGTCTGTGTGTGTCAGCATTTAGGGATGTGTGTCTATGTGTGTGTCTGTCAGTATCTAGGGATGTATGTGTGTCTCAGTATCTGTGTGTGTGTGTGTTTGTGTCAGTGTCTCGGTGTGTTTGTGTCAGTGTCTAGGTGTACGTGCATGTCAGTATCTAGGTGTGCGTATGTGTCAGTGTCTATGTCTGAGTGTGTGTGTGTGTGTGTGTGTGTGTGTGTCAGTGTCTAGTTGTGTCAGTGTCTAGTTGTGTGTGTGTCTAGTTGTGTGTGTGTTGCAGTGTCTAGGTTTGTGTGTGTGTTGCAGTGTCTAGGTGTGTGTGTCAGTGTCTAGGTGTAAGTGTGTGTGTCAGTATTGAGGTGTGTGAGTTTGTGTCAATGTCTGTGTGGCTAGGTATCTGTGTGTATCAGTATTTAGGGATGTGTGTCTGTGTGTGTGTGTCTGTCGGTATCTAGGGGTGTGTGTGTGTGTTTCAGCATCTGTGTGTGCGTGTATGTGTCTCAGTATCTGTGTGTGTGCTTGTGTCAATGTCTAGATGTGTTTGTGTCAGTGTCTCAGTGTTTGTGTATGTTGCAGTGTCTAGTTACGTATGTGTCAGTGTCTAGGTGTAAGTGTGTGTGTCAGTATTGAGGTGTGTGAGTTTGTGTCAATGTCTGTGTGTGCGCATTTCAGTGTCTAGTTGTGTGTGTGTGTGTGTGTGTCAATGTCTGTGTGGGTATTGAGTTGTGTGGGTACATTTCAGTGTCTAGGTGTGTGTGTGGGTGTCTAGTGTATGTGTGCATCTGTGTCAGTGTCTAGTTGTGTGTGTGTCAGTGCCTAGGTGTTTGCGTGTGTTGCACTGTCTAGGCCTGTGTGTGTGTGCATGTATGTGTCAGTGTCTAGTTGTGTGTGTGTGTGTCAGTGTCTACGACCCTGTGTGTGTCAGTGTCTGAGCCTGTGTGTGTGTGTCTGTGTCTAGGCCAGTGTCTGTATGTCAGTGTCTAGTTGTGTGTGTGTGTTACAGTGTCTAAGTGTGTGTGCGTCATGTCTAGGTGTGTGTGTGTGTGTGTGTGTGTGTGTGTGTGTGTGTGTGTGTGTCAGTATTGAATTGTGTGAGTTTGTGACAGTGTCTAGGTGTGTGCATTTCAGTGTCTAGGTCCGTGTGTGTGTGTTTGTGTGTCGGTGTCTAGTTGTGAGTGTATGTTTCAGTGTCTAGTTCTGTGTGTGTGTCAGTGTCTAGGTGTTTGTATGTGTATGTTTAAATGTCTAGGTGTTTGTGTGTGACTGTCAGTGTCTAGGCATTTGTGTGTCAGTATCGAGGTGTGTGAGTTTGTGTCAGTGTCTAGGTGTGCATGTGTGTCAGTGTCAAGGTGTGCATATGTGTCAGTGTGCATATGTGCCAGTGTCTAGGTGTGTGGGTGTGTGTGTGTCAGTGTCTACTTCTGAGTGTGTGTGTAAGTGTCAAGTTGTGTGTGAGTGTGTGTGTTACAGTGTCTAGCTTTTTGTGTGTGGTGCAGTGTCTAGGTGTGTGTTTGTGTCAGTGTCTGGGTGTGTGTGTGTCAGTGTCTAGGTGTGTGTGTGTGTCAGTGTCTAGGTGTGTGTGTGTGTCAGCATTTAGGGATGTGTGTCTGTGTGTGTGTCTGTCAGTATCTAGGGGTTTGTGTGTGTCTCAGTATCTGTGCGTGTGTGTTTGTGTCAGTGTCTCGGTGTGTTTGTGTCAGTTTCTTGGTTTGTTTGTGTCAGTGTCTAAGTGTGTGTGTGTGTGTGTGTGTGTTGCAGTGTATCGATGTTTGTGTGTGTTGCAGTGTCTAGGTGTGTGTGTCAGTGTCTAGGTGTAAGTGTGTGTGTCAGTATTGAGGTGTGTGAGTTTGTGTCAATGTCTGTGTGGCTAGGTATCTGTGTGTATCAGTATTTAGGGATGTGTGTCTGTGTGTTTCAGTCAGTATCTAGGGGTGTGTGTGTGTGTTTCAATATCTGTGGGTGCGTGTATGTGTCTCAGTATCTGTGTGTGTGTTTGTGTCAATGTCTAGGTGTGCTTGTGTCAGTGTCTTGGTGTGTTTGTGTCAGTGTCTAGTTGTTTGTGCATGTTGCAGTGTCTAGGTATGTATGTGTCAGTGTCTAGGTGTTATTGTGTGTGTCAGTATTGAGGTGTGTGAGTTTGTGTCAATGTCTGTGTGTGTGCATTTCAGTGTGTAGTTGTGTGTGTGTGTGCGTGTGTGTGAGTGTGTCAATGTCTGTGTGTGTGCATTTCAGTGTCTAGGTGTGTGTGTGGGTGTCTAGTGCATGTGTGTATCTGTGTCAGTGTCTAGTTGTGTGTGTGTCAGTGCCTAGGTGTTTGTGTGTGTTGCACTGTCTAGGCCTGTGTGTGTGTGTGCATGTGTGTCAGTGTCTAGTTGTGTGTGTGTGTGTGACAGTGTCTAAGTGTGTGTGTCATGTCTAGGTGAATGTGTGAGTGTCGGTATTGAGATGTGTGAGTTTGTGTCAGTGTCTAGGCGTGTGCATTTCAGTTTCTAGGTCTATGTGTGTGTGTGTGTGTGTGTGTGTGTGTGTGTGTGTTTGTGTCAGTGTCTAGTTGTGAGTGTGTGTGTCCATGTCTAGTGAGTGTGTGTGTCAGTGTTTAGTGTGTGTGTGTGTCAGTGTCTAGTGTGTGTGTGTGTCAATGTCTAGTTGTGTGTGTGTGTCAGTGTCTAGCTGTTTGTATGTGTGTGTCAGTGTCCAGGTGTTTGTGTGTGACTGTCAGTGTCTAGGCATTTGGGTGTCAGTATCGAGGTATGTGAGTTAGTGTCAATGTCTAGGTGTGCATGTGTGTCAGTGTCAAGGTGTGCACATATGTAAGTGTCTAGGTGTGTGGGTGTGTGTCTGTCAGTGACTACTTGTGTGTGTGTGTGTGTAAGTGTCTAGTTGTGTGTGAGTGTGTGTTACAGTGTCTAGGTATTCATGTGTGTTGCAGTGTCTAGGTGTGTGTGTGTGTTAGTGTCTGTGTGTGGTTGTCAGTGTCTAGGTGTGTTTGTGTCTAGTTGTGTGTGTGTGTCAGTGTCTGGGTGTTTATATGTGTGTGTGCCAGTGTCTAGGTGTGTGTATGTGTTCTGGAGTCTGGGTGTGTATGTGACTGTCAGTGTGTGTGTGTCTGTGTATGTGTGTCAGTGTCTAGGTGTGTGTGTGTGTGTGTCAGTGTCTAGGTGTGTGTGTGTGTCAGCATTTAGGGATGTGTGTCTGTGTGTGTGTCTGTCAGTATCTAGGCATGTATGTGTGTCTCAGTATCTGTGTGTGTGTGTTTGTGTCAGTGTCTTGGTGTGTTTGTGTCAGTGTCTAGGTGTGTGTGTCAGTGTCTTGGTGTGTGTTTTGGTGTGTTTGTGTCTAGGCGTGTGTGAGTTTGTATCAGTGTCTAGGTGTGCGTGCATGTCAGTGTCTAGGTGTGCGTATGTGTCAGTGTCTAGGTGTGTGTGTGTGTGTGTGTGTGTCAGTGTCTAGGTGTGTGTGTGTGTGTGTCAGTGTCTTGGCTGGTGTGTGTGTGTCAGTGTCTAGGCTTGTGTGTGTGTCAGTTTCTAGGTGTGTCTGTGTGCCAGTGTCTAGGCGTGTGTGTGTTGCAGTGTCTAGTTATGTGTGTGTTGCAATGTCTAGGTGTGTGAGCTTTGTCCGTGACTAGTTGTGTCTGTGTCAGTGCCTAGGTGTTTGTGTGTGTTGCACTGTCTAGGCCAGTGTGTGTGTATGTGTGTGTCAGACTCAAGTTGTGTGTGTGTGTTACAGTGTCTAAGTGTGTGTGTGTCATGTCTAGGTGCGTGTCTGTGTGTGTGTGTGAGTGTCAGTATTGAGACGTGTGTGTTTGTGTCAGTGTCTAGGCGTGTGCATTTCAGTGTCTAGGCCCGTGTGTGTGTGTGCAAATGTCTAGTTGTGTGTATGTATGTCAGTGTCTAGGTGTTTGTAAGTGTGACTGTCAGTGTCTAGGCGTTTGTATGTGTGTCTGTCAGTGTCTGAGTGTGTGTGACTGTCAGTGTCTAGGCATTTGTGTGTCAGTATCGTGGTGTGTGAGTTTGTGTCAGTGTTTAGTTGTGCATATGTGTCAGTGTCTATGTGTGTGGATGTGTGTGTGTCAGTGTCTACTTGTGTGTGTGTCAGTGTCTACTTGTGTGTGTGTTTAATTGTCTACTTGTGTTTGTGTGTAAGTGTTTAGTTGTGAGTGGGTGTCTGTGTTACAGTGTCTAGGTGTTTGTGTGTGTTGCAGTGTCTGGGTGTGTGTGTGTCCGTGTCTAGGTGTGTGTGTGTGTGTCAGTATTGAGGTGTGTGAGTTTGTGTCAATGTCTGTGTGTGTGCATTTCAGTGTCTAGTTGTGTGTGTGTGCGCGTGTGTGTGTGTCAATGTCTGTGTGTGTGCATTTCAGTGTCTATATGTGTGTGTGTGTTTCTAGTGTGTGTGTGTATCTCTGTCAGTGTCTAGTTGTGTGTGGTCAGTGCCTAGGTGTTTGTGTGTGTTGCGCTGTCTAGGCCTGTGTGTGTGTAATCATGTGTGTGTCAGTGTCTAGTTGTGTGTGTGTGTGTGTGTTACAGTGTCTAGGTGTTTGTGTGTGTTGCAGTGTCTAGGTGTGTGTGCCTGTCAGTGTCTGGGTGTATGTGTGTTACTGTCTAGGTGTGTGTGTGTGAGTGTCTAGGTGTGTGTGTGTGTGTGTGTGTGTGCCAGTGTCTAGGTGTGTGTATGTGTTCTGGAGTCTGGGTGTGTATGTGTCTGTCAGTGTCTGAGTGTGTGTGACTGTCAGTGTGTGTGTGTGTGTGTCATTGTCTAGGTGTGTGTGTGTGTGTGTGTCAGTGTCTCGGTGTGTTTGTGTCAGTGTCTAGGTGTGTGTGTCAGTGTTTGGTGTGTATTTTGTGTGTTAGTGTCTAGGCGTGTGTGAGATTGTATCAGTGTCTAGGTGTGCGTGCATGTCAGTGTCTAGGTGTGCGTATGTGTCAGTGTCTAGGCCTGTGTGTGTGTGCGTCAGTGTCTAGTTGTGTCAGTGTCTAGTTGTGTCAGTGTCTAGTTGTGTGTGTGTTGCAGTGTCTAGGTTTGTGTGTGTGTTGCAGTATCTAGGTGTGTGTGTGTGTTGCAGCGTATTGGTGTTTGTGTGTGTTGCAGTGTCTAGGTGTGTGTGTCAGTGTCTATGTGTAAGTGTGTGTGTCAGTATTGAGGTGTGTGAGTTTGTGTCAATGTCTGTGTGGCTAGGTATCTGTGTGTATCAGTATTTAGGGATGTGTGTCTGTGTGTGTGTGTCTGTCAGTATCTAGGGGTGTGTGTGTGTGTTTCAGCATCTGTGTGTGCGTGTATGTGTCTCAGTATCTGTGTGTGTGCTTGTGTCAATGTCTAGATGTGTTTGTGTCAGTGTCTCAGTGTTTGTGTATGTTGCAGTGTCTAGGTGTAAGTGTGTGTGTCAGTATTGAGGTGTGTGAGTTTGTGTCAATGTCTGTGTGGGTGCATTTCAGAGTCTAAGTGTGTGTGTGGGTGTCTAGTGTATGTGTGCATCTGTGTCAGTGTCTAGTTGTGTGTGTGTCAGTGCCTAGGTGTTTGCGTGTGTTGCACTGTCTAGGCCTGTGTGTGTATGTGCATGTATGTGTCAGGGTCTAGTTGTGTGTGTGTGTGTCAGTGTCTACGACCCTGTGTGTTTCAGTGTCTGAGCCTGTGTGTGTGTGTCTGTGTCTAGGCCAGTGTCTGTATGTCAGTGTCTAGTTGTGTGTGTGTGTTACAGTGTCTAAGTGTGTGTGTGTCATGTCTAGGTGTGTGTGTGTGTGTGTGTGTGTGTGTGTGTGAGTGAGTGTCAGTATTGAATTGTGTGAGTTTGTGACAGTGTCTAGGCGTGTGCATTTCAGTGTCTAGGTCCGTGTGTGTGTGTGTTTGTGTGTCGGTGTCTAGTTGTGAGTGTATGTGTCAGTGTCTAGTTCTGTGTGTGTGTCAGTGTCTAGGTGTTTGTGTGTGACTGTCAGTGTCTAGGCATTTGTGTGTCAGTATCGAGGTGTGTGAGTTTGTGTCAGTGTCTAGGTGTGCATGTGTGTCAGTGTCAAGGTGTGCATATGTGTCAGTGTCTACGTGTGCATATGTGACAGTGTCTAGGTGTGTGGGTGTGTGTGTGTCAGTGTCTACTTCTGAGTGTGTGTGTAAGTGTCAAGTTGTGTGTGAGTGAGTGTCAGTGTCTTGGTGTGTGTGTGTCAGTGTCTAGGTGTGTCTGTGTGTCAGCATTTAGGGATGTGTGTCTGTGTGTGTCCGTCAGTATCTAGGGGTGTGTGTGTGTCTCAGTATCTGTGCGTGTGTGTTTGTGTCAGTGTCTCGGTGTGTTTGTGTCAGTGTCTTGGTTTGTTTGTGTCAGTGTCTAGCTGTGTGTGTGTGTGTTGCAGTGTATCGGTGTTTGTGTGTGTTGCAGTGTCTAGGTGTGTGTGTCAGTGTCTAGGTGTAAGTGTGTGTGTCAGTATTGAGGTGTGTGAGTTTGTGTCAATGTCTGTGTGGCTAGGTATCTGTGTGTATCAGTATTTAGGGATGTGTGTCTGTGTGTTTCTGTCAGTATCTAGGGGTGTGTGTGTGTGTGTGTGTGTGTGTGTTTCAATGTCTGTGTGTGTGCATTTCAGTGTCTAGGTGTGTGTGTGTGTGTCTAGTGTGTGGGTGTATCTCGCTCAGTGTCTAGTTGTGTGTGGTCAGTGCCGGGGTGTTTGTGTGTGTTGCGCTGTCTAGGCCTGTGTGTGTGTATGCATGTGTATGTCAGTGTCTAGTTGTGTGTGTGTGTGTGTGTGTGTGTGTGTGTGTGTGTGTGTGTGTGTGTGTGTGTGTGTGTGTGTGTGTTTTACAGTGTATAGGTGTTTGTGTGTGTTGCAGTGTCTAGGTGTGTGTGCCTGTCAGTGTCTGGGTGTATGTGTGTTAGTGTCTAGGTGTGTGTGTGTGAGTGTCTAGGTGTGTGTGTGTGTGTGTGTGTGTGTGTGTGTGTGTGTGTGTGCCAGTGTCTAGGTGTGTGTATGTGTTCTGGAGTCTGGGTGTGTATGTGTCTGTCAGTGTCTGAGTGTGTGTGACTGTCAGTGTGTGTGTGTGTGTGTGTGTGTGTGTGTGTGTGTGTCAGTGTCTAGGTGTGTGTGTGTGTGTGTGTCAGTGTCTCGGTGTGTTTGTGTCAGTGTCTAGGTGTGTGTGTCAGTGTTTGGTGTGTATTTTGTGTGTCAGGGTCTAGGCGTGTGTGAGTTTGTATCAGTGTCTAGGTGTGCGTGCATGTCAGTGTCTAGGTATGCGTATGTGTCAGTGTCTAGGCCTGTGTGTGTGTGCGTCAGTGTCTAGTTGTGTCAGTGTCTAGTTGTGTCAGTGTCTAGTTGTGTGTCTGTGTGTTGCAGTGTCTAGGTTTCTGTGTGTGTTGCAGTATCTAGGTGTGTGTGTGTGTTGCAGCGTATTGGTGTTTGTGTGTGTTGCAGTGTCTAGGTGTGTGTGTCAGTGTCTAGGTGTAAGTGTGTGTGTCAGTATTGAGGTGTGTGAGTTTGTGTCAATGTCTGTGTGGCTAGGTATCTGTGTGTATCACTATTTAGGGATGTGTGTCTGTGTGTGTGTGTCTGTCAGTATCTAGGGGTGTGTGTGTGTGTTTCAGCATCTGAGTGTGCGTTTATGTGTCTCAGTATCTGTGTGTGTGCTTGTGTCAATGTCTAGATGTGTTTGTGTCAGTGTCTCAGTGTTTGTGTATGTTGCAGTGTCTAGTTACGTATGTATCAGTGTCTAGGTGTAAGTGTGTGTGTCAGTATTGAGGTGTGTGAGTTTGTGTCAATGTCTGTGTGTGCGCATTTCAGTGTCTAGTTGTGTGTGTGTGTGTGTCAATGTCTGTGTGGGTGCATTTCAGTGTCTAGGTGTGTGTGTGGGTGTCTAGTGTATGTGTGCATCTGTGTCAGTGTCTAGTTGTGTGTGTGTCAGTGCCTAGGTGTTTGCATGTGTTGCACTGTCTAGGCCTGTGTGTGTGTGCATGTATGTGTCAGTGTCTAGTTGTGTGTGTGTGTGTCAGTGTCTACGATCCTGTGTGTGTCAGTGTCTGAGCCTGTGTGTGTGTGTCTGTGTCTAGGCCAGTGTCTGTATGTCAGTGTCTAGTTGTGTGTGTGTGTTACAGTGTCTAAGTGTGTGTGCGTCATGTCTAGGTGTGTGTGTGTGTGTGTGTGTGTGTGTGTGTGAGTGTCAGTATTGAATTGTGTGAGTTTGTGACAGTGTCTAGGTGTGTGCATTTCAGTGTCTAGGTCCGTGTGTGTGTGTTTGTGTGTCGGTGTCTAGTTGTGAGTGTATGTTTCAGTGTCTAGTTCTGTGTGTGTGTCAGTGTCTAGGTGTTTGTATGTGTATGTGTCAGTGTCTAGGTGTAAGTGTGTGTGTCAGTATTGAGGTGTGTGTTTGTGTCAATGTCTGTGTGTGCGCATTTCAGTGTCTAGTTGTGTGTGTGTGTGTGTAAATGTCTGTGTGGGTGCATTTCAGTGTCTAGTTGTGTGTGTGTGCGTGTGTGTGTGTGTCAATGTCTGTGTGTGTGCATTTCAGTGTCTAGGTGTGTGTGTGTGTGTATCTCTGTCAGTGTCTAGTTGTGTGTGGTCAGTGCCGGGGTGTTTGTGTGTGTTGCGCTGTCTAGGCCTGTGTGTGTGTATGCATGTGTGTGTCAGTGTCTAGTTTTGTGTGTGTGTGTGTGTGTGCATGTGTGTGTGTGTGTGTGTGTGTGTTACAGTGTATAGGTGTTTGTGTGTGT
>JANJGN010000572.1:270000-302500 GCA_026770705.1 Isurus oxyrinchus
GGTGTGTGTGTGTGTGTGTGTGTGTGTGTGTGTGTGTGAGTGTCTAGGCCAGTGCGTGTGTGTCAGTGTCTAGGCCTGTGTGTGTGTCGGTGTCTTGGCATGTGTGTGTGTCTGTGTCTAGGCGTGTGTGTGTGTCAGTGTCTAGGTGTGTGTGTGTTGCAGTGTCTAGTTATGTGTGTGTTGCAATGTCTAGGTGTGTGAGCTTTGTCAGTGACTAGCTGTGTGCGCGTCAGTGTCTAAGCCTGTGCATAGTTGTCAGTGTCTAGGCCTGTGTGTGTGTGTCAGTGTCTAGGTGTGTGTGTGTGTGTGTCTAGGTATGTGTGTGTGTCAGTGTCTAGTTATGTGCGTGTTGCAATGTCTAGGTGTGCGAGCTTTGTAAGTGACTAGTTGTGTGCGCGTCAGTGCTTAGGTGTGTGTGTGGGTGTCTAGTGTGTGTGTGTATCTGTGTCAGTGTCTAGTTGTGTGTGGTCAGTGCCTAGGTGTTTGTGTGTGTTGCGCTGTCTAGGCCTGTGTGTGTGTGTGCATGTGTGTGTCAGTGTCTAGTTGTGTGTGTGTGTGTGTGTGTGTGTGTGTGTGTGTGTGTTACAGTGTCTAGGTGTGTGTGTGTGTTACAGTGTCAAGGACCCAGTGTGTGTGAGTGTCTGAGTGTGTGTGTGTGTGTCTGTGTCTAGGCCAGTGTCTGTATGTCAGTGTCTAGTTGTGTGTGTGTGTATCTTTGTCAGTGTCTAGTTGTGTGTGTGTCAGTGCCTAGGTGTTTGTGTGTGTTGCACTGTCTAGGCCTGTGTGTGTGCATGTGCGTGTCAGACTCAAGTTGTGTGTGTGTGTTACAGTGTCTAAGTGCGTGTATGTCATGTCTAGGTGTGTGTCTGTGTGTGTGTGTGATTGTCAGTATTGAGACGTGTGTGTTTGTGACAGTGTCTAGGCATGTGCATTTCAGTGTCTAGGCCCGTGTGTGTGTGTCAGTGTCTAGTGTGCGTGTGTGTCAGTGTCTAGCGTGTGTGTGTGTGTGTGTGTGTGTGTCAATGTCTAGTTGTGTGTATGTATGTCAGTGTCTAGGTGTTTGTATGTGTGTGTGTCAGTGTCTAGGCGTTTGTGTGTGCCTGTCAGTGTCTGAGTGTGTGTGACTGTCAGTGTCTAGGCATTTGTGTGTCAGTATCGAGGTGTGTGAGTTTTTGTCAGTGTTTAGGTGTGCATATGTGTCAGTTCTATGTGTGTGGATGTGTGTGTGTCAGTGTCTACTTGTGTGTGTGTGTCAGTGTCTACTTGTGTGTGTGTGTAAGTGTCTACTTGTCTGTGTGTGTAAGTGTCTAGTTGTGTGTGAGTGTGTGTGTTACAGTGTCTAGGTGTTTGTGTGTGTTGCAGTGTCTGGGTGTGTGTGTGTCAGTGTCTAGGTGTGTGTGTTTGTGAGTGTCTAGGTGTGTGTGTGTGTGTGTGTTTGTGCCAGTGTCTAGGTGTTTGTATGTGTTCTGGAGTCTGGGTGTGTATGTGTCTGTCAGTGTCTGAGTGCGTGTGACTCTCAATGTCTGTGTGTGTGTGTGGGTGTCAGTGTCTAGGTGTCTGTCTGTGAGTGTGTGTCAGTGTCTAGGTGTTTGTGTGTGTCAGCATTTAGAGATTTGTGTCTGTGTGTGTGTCTGTCAGTACCTAGGGATGTAAGTGTGTCTCAGTATCTGTGTGTGTGTGTGTTTGTGTCAGTGTCTCGGTGTGTTTGTGTCAGTGACTAGGTGTGTGTGTCAGTGTTTGGTGTGTATTTTGTGTGTCAGTGTCTAGGCGTGTGTGAGTTTGTATCAGTGTCTAGGTGTGCGTGCATGTCAGTGTCTAGGTGTGCGTATGTGTCAGTGTCTAGGCCTGTGTGAGTGTGTGTCAGTGTCTAGTTGTGTCAGTGTCTAGTTGTGTCAGTGTCTAGTTGTGTGTGTGTTGCAGTGTCTAGGTTTGTGTGTGTGTTGCAGTATCTAGGTGTGTGTGTGTGTTGCAACGTATTGGTGTTTGTGTGTGTTGCAGTGTCTAGGTGTGTGTGTCAGTGTCTATGTGTAAGTGTGTGTGTCAGTATTGAGGTGTGTGAGTTTGTGTCAATGTCTGTGTGGCTAGGTATCTGTGTGTATCAGTATTTAGGGATGTGTGTCTGTGTGTGTGTGTCTGTCAGTATCTAGGGGTGTGTGCGTGTTTCAGCATCTGTGTGTGCGTTTATGTGTCTCAGTATCTGTGTGTGTGCTTGTGTAAATGACTAGATGTGTTTGTGTCAGTGTCTCAGTGTTTGTGTATGTTGCAGTGTCTAGTTACGTATGTGTCAGTGTCTAGGTGTAAGTGTGTGTGTCAGTATTGAGGTGTGTGAGTTTGTGTCAATGTCTGTGTGTGCGCATTTCAGTGTCTAGTTGTGTGTGTGTGTGTGTCAATGTCTGTGTGGGTGCATTTCAGTTTCTAGGTGTGTGTGTGGGTGTCTAGTGTATGTGTGCATCTGTGTCAGTGTCTAGTTGTGTGTGTGTCAGTGCCTAGGTGTTTGCGTGTGTTGCACTGTCTAGGCCTGAGTGTTTGTGTGCATGTATGTGTCAGTGTCTAGTTGTGTGTGTGTGTGTCAGTGTCTACGACCCTGTGTGTGTCAGTGTCTGAGCCTATGTGTGTGTGTCTGTGTCTAGGCCAGTGTCTGTATGTCAGTGTCTAGTTGTGTGTGTGTGTTACAGTGTCTAAGTGTGTGTGTGTCATATCTAGGTGTGTGTGTGTGTGTGTGTGTGTGTGTGTGTGTGTGTGTGTGTGTGTGTGTGTGTGTGTGTGTGTGTGTGTGTGTCAGTATTGAGTTGTGTTGAGTTTGTGACAGTGTCTAGGCATGTGCATTTCAGTGTCTAGGTCCGTGTGTGTGTGTTTGTGTGTCAGTGTCTAGTTGTGAGTGTATGTTTCAGTGTCTAGTTCTGTGTGTGTGTCAGTGTCTAGGTGTTTGTATGTTTATGTGTCAATGTCTAGGTGTTTGTGTGTGACTGTCAGTGTCTAGGCATTTGTGTGTCAGTATCGAGGTGTGTGAGTTTGTGTCAGTGTCTAGGTGTGCATGTGTGTCAGGGTCAAGGTGTGCATATGTGTCAGTGTCTAGGTGTGCATATGTGTCAGTGTCTAGGTGTGTAGATGTGTGTGTGTCAGTTTTTGCTTGTGTGTGTGTGTGTAAGTGTCTACTTGTGTGTGGGTGTAAGTGTCTAGTTGTGTGTGAGTGTGTGTGTTACAGTGTCTAGGTGTTTGTGTGTGTTGCAGTGTCTAGGTGTGTGTGCCTGTCAGTGTCTGGGTGTATGTGTGTGAGTGTCTAGGTGTCTGTGTGTGAGTGTCTAGGTGTGTGTGTGTGTGTGTGTGTGTGTGTGTGTGTGTGTGTGTGTGTGTGTGTGTGTGTGTGTGCCAGTGTCTAGGTGTGTGTATGTGTTCTGGAGTCTGGTGTGTATGTGACTGTCAGTGTTTGTGTGTGTGTGTGTGTCAGTGTCTGGGTGTGTGTGTGTGTGTGTGTCAGCATTTAGGGATGTCTGTCTGTGTGTGTGTCTGTCAGTATCTTGGGATGTATGTGTGTCTCAGTATCTGTGTGTGTGTGTTTGTGTCAGTGTCTCGCTGTGTTTTTGTCAGTGTCTAGGTGTGTGTGTCAGTGTCTTGGTGTGTGTTTTGTGTGTTAGTGTCTAGGCGTGTGTGAGTTTGTATCAGTGTCTAGGTGTGCATGCATTTCAGTGTCTAGGTGTGCGTATGTGTCCGTGTCTAGGCCTGTGATTGTGTGTGTCAGTGTCTAGGTGTGTGTGTGTGTGTGTGTGTGTGTGTGTGAGTGTCTAGGCCGGTGTGTGTGTGTCAGTGTCTAGGCCTGTGTGTGTGTCAGTGTCTAGGTGTGTGTGAGTGTGTGTTTGTGTGTGTGTGTCTAGGCCGGTGTGTGTGTGTCAGTGTCTAGGCCTGTGTGTGTGTCAGTGTCTAGGCATGTGTGTGTGTGTGTGTCTAGGCATGTGGGTGTGTCAGTGTCTAGGTGTTTGTGTGTGTTGCAGTGTCTAGGTGTGTGTGCCTGTCAGTGTCTGGGTGTATGTGTGTTAGTGTCTAGGTGTGTGTGTGTGAGTGTCTAGGTGTGTGTGTGTGTGTGTGTGTGTGTGCCAGTGTCTAGGTGTGTGTATGTGTTCTGGAGTCTGGTGTGTATGTGACTGTCAGTGTTTGTGTGTGTGTGTGTGTCAGTGTCTAGGTGTGTGTGTGTGTGTGTCAGCATTTAGGGATGTCTGTCTGCGTGTGTGTCTATCAGTATCTAGGGATGTATGTGTGTCTCAGTATCTGTGTGTGTGTGTTTGTGTCAGTGTCTCGCTGTGTTTTTGTCAGTGTCTAGGTGTGTGTGCCAGTGTCTTGGTGTGTGTTTTGTGTGTTAGTGTCTAGGCGTGTGTGAGTTTGTATCAGTGTCTAGGTGTGCATGCATGTCAGTGTCTAGGTGTGCGTATGTGTCAGTGTCTAGGCCTGTGTGTGTGTGTGTCAGTGTCTAGGTGTGTGTGTGTGTGTGTGTGTGTGTCAGTGTCTAGGTGTGTTTGTGTGTGTGTGTGAGTGTCTAGGCCTGTGTGTGTGTGTCAGTGTCTAGGCCTGTGTGTGTGTCAGTGTCTAGGCATGTGTGTGTGTGTCTGTGTCTAGGCGTGTGTGTGTGTCAGTGTCTAGGTGTGTGTGTGTTGCAGTGTCTAGTTATGTGTGTGTTGCAATGTCTTGGTGTGTGAGCTTTGTCAGTGACTAGCTGTTTGCGCGTCAGTGTCTAAGCCTGTGCATAGTTGTCAGTGTCTAGGCCTGTGTGTGTGTGTCAGTGTCTAGGTGTGTGTATGTGTGTGTGTGTGTGTGTGTGTGTGTGTGTGTGTGTGTGTGTGTGTCTAGGTATGTGTGTGTGTCAGTGTCTAGTTATGTGCGTGTTGCAATGTCTAGGTGTGCGAGCTTTGTAACTGACTTGTTGTATGCGCGTCAGTGCTTAGGTGTGTGTGTGGGTGTCTAGTGTGTGTGTGTATCTGTGTCAGTGTCTAGTTGTGTGTGGTCAGTGCCTAGGTGTTTGTGTGTGTTGCGCTGTATAGGCCTGTGTGTGTGTGTGCATGTGTGTGTCAGTTTCAAGTTGTGTGTGTGTGTGTGTGTGTGTGTGTGTGTGTGTTACAGTGTCTAGGTGTGTGTGTGTGTTACAGTGTCAAGGACCCTGTGTGTGTCAGTGTCTGAGTGTGTGTGTGTGTGTCTGTGTCTAGGCCAGTGTCTGTATGTCAGTGTCTAGTTGTGTGTGTGTGTATCTTTGTCAGTGTCTAGTTGTGTGTGTGTCAGTGCCTAGGTGTTTGTGTGTGTTGCACTGTCTAGGCCTGTGTGTGTGCATGTGCGTGTCAGACTCAAGTTGTGTGTGTGTGTTACAGTGTCTGAGTGCGTGTATGTCATGTCTAGGTGTGTGTCTGTGTGTGTGTGTGAGTGTCAGTATTGAGACGTGTGTGTTTGTGACAGTGTCTATGCATGTGCATTTCAGTGTCTAGGCCCGTGTGTGTGTGTCAGTGTCTAGTGTGCGTGTGTGTCAGTGTCTAGCGTGTGTGTGTGTGTGTGTGTGTGTGTGTGTGTGTGTGTGTGTGAATGTCTAGTTGTGTGTATGTATGTCAGTGTCTAGGTGTTTGTATGTGTGTGTGTCAGTGTCTAGGCGTTTGTGTGTGCCTGTCAGTGTCTTAGTGTGTGTGACTGTCAGTGTCTAGGCATTTGTGTGTCAGTATCGAGGTGTGTGAGTTTTTGTCAGTGTTTAGGTGTGCATATGTGTCAGTTCTACGTGTGTGGATGTGTGTGTGTCAGTGTCTACTTGTGTGTGTGTGTCAGTGTCTAGGTGTTTGTATGTGTTCTGGAGTCTGGGTGTGTATGTGTCTGTCAGTGTCTGAGTGCGTGTGACTCTCAGTGTCTGTGTGTGTGTGTGGGTGTCAGTGTCTAGGTATCTGTCTGTGAGTGTGTGTCAGTATCTAGGTGTGTGTGTGTGTCAGTATTTAGGGATGTGTGTCTGTGTGCGTGTCTGTCAGTACCTAGGGATGTATGTGTGTCTCAGTATCTGTGTGTGTGTTTGTGTTTGTGTCAGTGTCTCGGTGTGTTTGTGTCAGTGTCTAGGTGTGTGTGTCAGTGTTTGGTGTGTATTTTGTGTGTCAGTGTCTAGGCGTGTGTGAGTTTGTATCAGTGTCTAGGTGTGCGTGCATGTCAGTGTCTAGGTGTGCGTATGTGTCAGTGTCTAGGCCTGTGTGTGTGTGTGTGTCAGTGTCTAGTTGTGTCAGTGTCTAGTTGTGTCAGTGTCTAGTTGTGTGTGTGTTGCAGTGTCTAGGTTTGTGTGTGTGTTGCAGTATCTGGGTGTGTGTGTGTGTTGCAACGTATTGGTGTTTGTGTGTGTTGCAGTGTCTAGGTGTGTGTGTCAGTGTCTATGTGTAAGTGTGTGTGTCAGTATTGAGGTGTGTGAGTTTGTCTCAATGTCTGTGTGGCTAGGTATCTGTGTGTATCAGTATTTAGGGATGTGTGTCTGTGTGTGTGTGTCTGTCAGTATCTAGGGTTGTGTGTGTGTTTCAGCATCTGTGTGTGCGTTTATGTGTCTCAGTATCTGTGTGTGTGCTTGTGTCAATGACTAGATGTGTTTGAGTCAGTGTCTCAGTGTTTGTATATGTTGCAGTGTCTAGTTACGTATGTGTCAGTGTCTAGGTGTAAGTGTGTGTGTCAGTATTGAGGTGTGTGAGTTTGTGTCAATGTCTGTGTGTGCGCATTTCAGTGTCTAGTTGTGTGTGTGTGTGTGTCAATGTCTGTGTGGGTGCATTTCAGTTTCTAGGTGTGTTTGTGGGTGTCTAGTGTATGTGTGCATCTGTGTCAGTGTCTAGTTGTGTGTGTGTCAGTGCCTAGGTGTTTGCGTGTGTTGCACTGTCTAGGCCTGAGTGTTTGTGTGCATGTATGTGTCATTGTCTAGTTGTGTGTGTGTGTGTCAGTGTCTACGACCCTGTGTGTGTCAGTGTCTGAGCCTGTGTATGTGTGTCTGTGTCTAGGCCAGTGTCTGTATGTCAGTGTCTAGTTGTGTGTGTGTGTTACAGTGTCTAAGTGTGTGTGTGTCATATCTAGGTGTGTGTGTGTGTGTGTGTGTGTGTGTGTGTGTGTGTGTGTGTGTGTGTGTGTGTGTGTGTGTGTGTGTGTGTGTGTGTGTGTGTGTCAGTATTGAGTTGTGTGAGTTTGTGACAGTGTCTAGGCATGTGCATTTCAGTGTCTAGGTCCGTGTGTGTGTGTTTGTGTGTCAGTGTCTAGTTGTGAGTGTATGTATCAGTGTCTAGTTCTGTGTGTGTGTCAGTGTCTAGGTGTTTGTATGTTTATGTGTCAATGTCTAGGTGTTTGTGTGTGACTGTCAGTGTCTAGGCATTTGTGTGTCAGTATCGAGGTGTGTGAGTTTGTGTCAGTGTCTAGGTGTGCATGTGTGTCAGGGTCAAGGTGTGCATATGTGTCAGTGTCTAGGTGTGCATATGTGTCAGTGTCTAGGTGTGTAGATGTGTGTGTGTCAGTTTCTGCTTGTGTGTGTGTGTAAGTGTCTACTTGTGTGTGGGTGTAAGTGTCTAGTTGTGTGTGAGTGTGTGTGTTACAGTGTCTAGGTGTTTGTGTGTGTTGCAGTGTCTAGGTGTGTGTGCCTGTCAGTGTCTGGGTGTATGTGTGTGAGTGTCTAGGTGTGTGTGTGTGTGTGTGTGTGTGTGCCAGTGTCTAGGTGTGTGTATGTGTTCTGGAGTCTGGTGTGTATGTGACTGTCAGTGTTTGTGTGTGTGTGTGTGTCAGTGTCTAGGTGTGTGTGTGTGTGTGTCAGCATTTAGGGATGTCTGTCTGTGTGTGTGTCTGTCAGTATCTAGGGATGTATGTGTGTCTCAGTATCTGTGTGTGTGTGTTTGTGTCAGTGTCTCGCTGTGTTTTTGTCAGTGTCTAGGTGTGTGTGTCAGTGTCTGGGTGTGTGTTTTGTGTGTTAGTGTCTAGGCGTGTGTGAGTTTGTATCAGTGTCTAGGTGTGCATGCATGTCAGTGTCTAGGTGTGCGTATGTGTCAGTGTCTAGGCCTGTGTGTGTGTGTGTCAGTGTCTAGGTGTGTGTGTGTGTGTGTGTCAGTGTCTAGGTGTGTGTGTGTGTGCGTGTGTGTGTGTGTGAGTGTCTAGTGTGTGTGTGTATCTGTGTCAGTGTCTAGTTGTGTGTGGTCAGTGCCTAGGTGTTTGTGTGTGTTGCGCTGTCTAGGCCTGTGTGTGTGTGTGCATGTGTGTGTCAGTGTTTAGTTGTGTGTGTGTGTGTGTGTGTGTGTGTGTGTGTTACAGTGTCTAGGTGTGTGTCTGTGTTACAGTGTCAAGGACCCTGTGTGTGTCAGTGTCTGAGTGTGTGTGTGTGTGTGTGTCTGTGTCTAGGCCAGTGTCTGTATGTCAGTGTCTAGTTGTGTGTGTGTGTATCTTTGTCAGTGTCTAGTTGTGTGTGTGTCAGTGCCTAGGTGTTTGTGTGTGTTGCACTGTCTAGGCCTGTGTGTGTGCATGTGCGTGTCAGACTCAAGTTGTGTGTGTGTGTTACAGTGTCTAAGTGTGTGTATGTCATGTCTAGGTGTGTGTCTGTGTGTGTGTGTGAGTGTCAGTATTGAGACGTGTGTGTTTGTAACAGTGTCTAGGCATGTGCATTACAGTGTCTATGCCTGTGTGTGTGTGTCAGTGTCTAGTGTGTGTGTGTGTCAGTGTCTAGCGTGTGTGTGTGTGTGTGTGTGTGTGTGTGTGTGTGTGTCAATGTCTAGTTGTGTGTATGTATGTCAGTGTCTAGGTGTTTGTATGTGTGTGTGTCAGTGTCTAGGCTTTTGTGTGTGCCTGTCAGTGTCTGAGTGTGTGTGACTGTCAGTGTCTAGGCATTTGTGTGTCAGTATCGAGGTGTGTGAGTTTTTGTCAGTGTTTAGGTGTGCATATGTGTCAGTTCTACGTGTGTGGATGTGTGTGTGTCAGTGTCTACTTGTGTGTGTGTGTCAGTGTCTACTTGTGTGTGTGTGTGTAAGTGTCTACTTGTCTGTGTGTGTAAGTGTCTAGTTGTGTGTGAGTGTGTGTGTTACAGTGTCTAGGTGTTTGTGTGTGTTGCAGTGTCTGGGTGTGTGTGTGTCAGTGGTCTAGGTGTGTGTGTGTGTGAGTGTCTAGGTGTGTGTGTGTGTGTGTGTGTGTGTGTGTGTGTTGTGCGCGCCAGTGTCTAGGTGTTTGTATGTGTTCTGGAGTCTGGGTGTGTATGTGTCTGTCAGTGTCTGAGTGCGTGTGACTCTCAGTGTCTGTGTGTGTGTGTGGGTGTCAGTGTCTTGGTGTCTGTCTGTGAGTGTGTGTCAGTGTCTAGGTGTGTGTGTGTGTCAGCATTTAGGGATGTGTGTCTGTGTGTGTGTCTGTCAGTACCTAGGGATGTATGTGTGTCTCAGTATCTGTGTGTGTGTGTGTGTTTGTGTCAGTGTCTCAGTGTGTTTGTGTCAGTGTCTAGGTGTGTGTGTCAGTGTTTGGTGTGTATTTTGTGTGTCAGTGTCTAGGCGTGTGTGAGTTTGTATCAGTGTCTAGGTGTGCGTGCATGTCAGTGTCTAGGGGTGCGTATGTGTCAGTGTCTAGGCCTGTGTGTGTGTGTGTCAGTGTCTAGTTGTGTCAGTGTCTAGTTGTGTCAGTGTCTAGTTGTGTGTGTGTCTAGTTGTGTGTGTGTTGCAGTGTCTAGGTTTGTGTGTGTGTTGCAGTATCTAGGTGTGTGTGTGTGTTGCAACGTATTGGTGTTTGTGTGTGTTGCAGTGTCTAGGTGTGTGTGTCAGTGTCTATGTGTAAGTGTGTGTGTCAGTATTGAGGTGTGTGAGTTTGTCTCAATGTCTGTGTGGCTAGGTATCTGTGTGTATCAGTATTTAGGGATGTGTGTCTGTGTGTGTGTGTCTGTCAGTATCTAGGGGTGTGTGTGTGTTTCAGCATCTGTGTGTGCGTGTATGTGTCTCAGTATCTGTGTGTGTGCTTGTGTCAATGACTAGATGTGTTTGTGTCAGTGTCTCAGTGTTTGTGTATGTTGCAGTGTCTAGTTACGTATGTGTCAGTGTCTAGGTGTAAGTGTGTGTGTCAGTATTGAGGTGTGTGAGTTTGTGTCAATGTCTGTGTGTGCGCATTTCAGTGTCTAGTTGTGTGTGTGTGTGTCAATGTCTGTGTGGGTGCATTTCAGTGTCTAGGTGTGTGTGTGGGTGTCTAGTGTATGTGTGCATCTGTGTCAGTGTCCAGTTGTGTGTGTGTCAGTGCCTAGGTGTTTGCGTTTGTTGCACTGTCTAGGCCTGAGTGTGTGTGTGCATGTGTGTGCCAGTGTCTTAGCTGTGTGTGTGTGTGTCAGTGTCTACGACCCTGTGTGTGTCAGTGTCTGAGCCTGTGTGTGTGTGTGTCTAGGCCAGTGTCTGTATGTCAGTGTCTAGTTGTGTGTGTGTGTTACAGTGTCTAAGTGTGTGTGTGTCATATCTAGGTGTGTGTGTGTGTGTGTGTGTGTGTGTGTGTGTGTGTGTGTGTGTGTGTGTGTGTGTGTGTGTCAGTATTGAGTTGTGTGAGTTTGTGACAGTGTCAAGGCGTGTGCACTTCAGTGTCTTGGTCCGTGTGTGTGTGTTTGTGTGTCAGTGTCTAGTTGTGAGTGTATGTTTCAGTGTCTAGTTCTGTGTGTGTGTCAGTGTCTAGGTGTTTGTATGTGTATGTGTCAATGTCTAGGTGTTTGTGTGTGACTGTCAGTGTCTAGGCATCTGTGTGTCAGTATCGAGGTGTGTGAGTTTGTGTCAGTGTTTAGGTGTGCATATGTGTCAGTGTCTATGTGTGTGGATGTGTGTGTGTCAGTGTCTACTTGTGTGTGTCTGTCAGTGTCTACTTGTGTGTGTGTGTGTAATTGTCTACTTGTGTGTGTGTGTAAGTGTCTATTTGTGTGTTAGTGTGTGTGTTACAATGTCTAGGTGTTTGTGTGTGTTGCAGTGTCTGGGTGTGTGTGTGTCAGTGTCTAGGTGTGTGTGTGTGTCCGTGTCTAGGTGTGTGTGTGTGTGTGTGTGTGTGTGTGTGTGTGTGTGCCAGTGTCTAGGTGTGTGTATGTGTTCTGGAGTCTGGGTGTGTATGAGTCTGTCAGTGCCTGAGTGTGTGTCACTGTCAGTGTGTGTGTGTGTGTGTGTGTGTGTGAGGGTCTAGGTGTGTGTGTGTATATTTGTGTCAGTGTCTAGGTGTCTGTGTGTGTCAGCATTTAGGGATGTGTGTCTATGTGTGTGTCTGTCAGTATCTAGGGATGTATGTGTGTCTCAGTATCTGTGTGTGTGTGTGTTTGTGTCAGTGTCTCGGTGTGTTTGTGTCAGTGTCTAGGTGTACGTGCATGTCAGTATCTAGGTGTGCGTATGTGTCAGTGTCTAGGACTGAGTGTGTGTGTGTGTGTGTGTGTGTGTGTCAGTGTCTAGTTGTGTCAGTGTCTAGTTGTGTGTGTGTCTAGTTGTGTGTGTGTTGCAGTGTCTAGGTTTGTGTGTGTGTTGCAGTATCTAGGTGTGTGTGTGTGTGTTGCAGTGTATTGGTGTTTGTGTGTGTTGCAGTGACTAGGTGTGTGTGTCAGTGTCTAGGTGTAAGTGTGTGTGTCAGTATTGAGGTGTGTGAGTTTGTGTCAATGTCTGTGTGGCTAGGTATCTGTGTGTATCAGTATTTAGGGATGTGTGTCTGTGTGTGTGTGTCTGTCAGTATCTAGGGGTGTGTGTGTGTGTGTTTCAGCATCTGTGTGTGCGTGTATGTGTCTCAGTATCTGTGTGTGTGCTTGTGTCAATGATTAGATGTGTTTGTGTCAGTGTCTCAGTGTTTGTGTATGTTGCAGTGTCTAGTTACGTATGTGTCAGTGTCTAGGTGTAAGTGTGTGTGTCAGAATTGAGGTGTGTGAGTTTGTGTCAATGTCTGTGTGTGCGCGTTGCAGTGTCAAGTTGAGTGTGTGTGTGTGTCAATGTCTGTGTGGGTGCATTTCAGTGTCTAGGTGTGTGCGTGGGTGTCTAGTGTATGTGTGCATCTGTGTCAGTGTCTAGTTGTGTGTGTGTCAGTGCCTAGGTGTTTGCGTGTGTTGCACTGTCTAGGCCTGAGTGTGTGTGTGCATGTGTGTGCCAGTGTCTTAGCTGTGTGTGTGTGTGTCAGTGTCTACGACCCTGTGTGTGTCAGTGTCTGAGCCTGTGTGTGTGTGTGTCTAGGCCAGTGTCTGTATGTCAGTGTCTAGTTGTGTGTGTGTGTTACAGTGTCTAAGTGTGTGTGTGTCATATCTAGGTGTGTGTGTGTGTGTGTGTGTGTGTGTGTGTGTGTGTGTGTCAGTATTGAGTTGTGTGAGTTTGTGACAGTGTCAAGGCGTGTGCACTTCAGTGTCTAGGTCCGTGTGTGTGTGTTTGTGTGTCAGTGTCTAGTTGTGAGTGTATGTTTCAGTGTCTAGTTCTGTGTGTGTGTCAGTGTCTAGGTGTTTGTATGTGTATGTGTCAATGTCTAGGTGTTTGTGTGTGACTGTCAGTGTCTAGGCATCTGTGTGTCAGTATCGAGGTGTGTGAGTTTGTGTCAGTGTTTAGGTGTGCATATGTGTCAGTGTCTATGTGTGTGGATGTGTGTGTGTCAGTGTCTACTTGTGTGTGTCTGTCAGTGTCTACTTGTGTGTGTGTGTAATTGTCTACTTGTGTGTGTGTGTAAGTGTCTATTTGTGTGTGAGTGTGTGTGTTACAGTGTCTAGGTGTTTGTGTGTGTTGCAGTGTCTGGGTGTGTGTGTGTCAGTGTCTAGGTGTGTGTGTGTGTGTGTGTGTGTGTGTGTGTGTGTGTGTGTGTGTGCCAGTGTCTAGGTGTGTGTATGTGTGCTGGAGTCTGGGTGTGTATGTGTCTGTCAGTGCCTGAGTGTGTGTCACTGTCAGTGTGTGTGCGTGTGTGTGTGTGTGTGTGTGAGGGTCTAGGTGTGTGTGTGTATGTTTGTGTCAGTGTCTAGGTGTCTGTGTGTGTCAGCATTTAGTGATGTGTGTCTATGTGTGTGTCTGTCAGTATCTAGGGATGTATGTGTGTCTCAGTATCTGTGTGTGTGTGTGTTTGTGTCAGTGTCTCGGTGTGTATGTGTCAGTGTCTAGGCCTGACTGTGTGTGTGTGTGTTTGTGTGTGTGTCAGTGTCTAGTTGTGTCAGTGTCTAGTTGTGTGTGTGTCTAGTTGTGTATGTGTTGCAGTGTCTAGGTTTGTGTGTGTGTTGCAGTATCTAGGTGTGTGTGTGTGTGTTGCAGTGTATTGGTGTTTGTGTGTGTTGCATTGTCTAGGTGTGTGTGTCAGTGTCTAGGTGTAAGTGTGTGTGTCAGTATTGAGGTGTGTGAGTTTGTGTCAATGTCTGTGTGGCTAGGTATCTGTGTGTATCAGTATTCAGGGATGTGTGTCTGTGTGTGTGTGTGTTTCAGCATCTGTGTGTGCGTGTATGTGTCTCAGTATCTGTGTGTGTGCTTGTGTCAATGTCTAGATGTGTTTGTGTCAGTGTCTCAGTGTTTGTGTATGTTGCAGTGTCTAGTTACGTATGTGTCAGTGTCTAGGTGTAAGTGTGTGTGTCAGTATTGAGGTGTGTGAGTTTGTGTCAATGTCTGTGTGTGCGCATTTCAGTGCCTAGTTGTGTGTGTGTGTGTGTCAATGTCTGTGTGGGTGCATTTCAGTGTCTAGGTGTGTGTGTGGGTGTCTAGTGTATGTGTGCATCAGTGTCAGTGTCTAGTTGTGTGTGTGTCAGTGCCTAGGTGTTTGCGTGTGTTGCACTGTCTAGGCCTGTGTGTGTGTGCATGTATGTGTCAGTGTCTAGTTGTGTGTGTGTGTGTGTCAGTGTCTACGACCCTGTGTGTGTCAGTGTCTGAGCCTGTGTGTGTGTGTCTGTGTCTAGGCCAGTGTCTGTATGTCAGTGTCTAGTTGTGTGTGTGCGTTACAGTGTCTAAGTGTGTGTGTGTCATGTCTAGGTGTGTGTGTGTGTGTGTGTGTGTGTGTGTGTGTGTGTGTGTGTGTGAGTGTCAGTATTGAATTGTGTGAGTTTGTGACAGTGTCTAGGTGTGTGCATTTCAGTGTCTAGGTCCGTGTGTGTGTGTTTGTGTGTCGGTGTCTAGTTGTGAGTGTATGTTTCAGTGTCTAGTTCTGTGTGTGTGTCAGTGTCTAGGTGTTTGTATGTGTATGTGTCAATGTCTAGGTGTTTGTGTGTGACTGTCAGTGTCTAGGCATTTGTCTGTCAGTATCGAGGTGTGTGAGTTTGTGTCAGTGTCTAGGTGTGCATGTGTGTCAGTGTCAAGGTGTGCATATGTGTCAGTGTGCATATGTGTCAGTGTCTAGGTGTGTGGGTGTGTGTGTGTCAGTGTCTACTTCTGAGTGTGTGTGTAAGTGTCAAGTTGTGTGTGAGTGTGTGTGTTACAGTGTCTAGCTTTTTGTGTGTGGTGCAGTGTCTAGGTGTGTGTGTCTGTCAGTGTCTGGGTGTGTGTGTGTCAGTGTCTAGGTGTGTGTGTGTGTCAGTGTCTAGGTGTGTGTGTGTGTCAGCATTTAGGGACGTGTGTCTGTGCGTGTGTCTGTCAGTATCTAGGGGTTTGTGTGTGTCTCAGTATCTGTGCGTGTGTGTTTGTGTCAGTGTCTCGGTGTGTTTGTGTCAGTTTCTTGGTTTGTTTGTGTCAGTGTCTAAGTGTGTGTGTGTGTGTGTGTGTGTTGCAGTGTATCGGTGTTTGTGTGTGTTGCAGTGTCTAGGTGTGTGTGTCAGTGTCTAGGTGTAAGTGTGTGTGTCAGTATTGAGGTGTGTGAGTTTGTGTCAATGTCTGTGTGGCTAGGTATCTGTGTGTATCAGTATTTAGGGATGTGTGTCTGTGTGTTTCTGTCAGTATCTAGGGGTGTGTGTGTGTGTTTCAATATCTGTGGGTGCGTGTATGTGTCTCAGTATCTGTGTGTGTGTTTGTGTCAATGTCTAGGTGTGTTTGTGTCAGTGTCTTGGTGTGTTTGTGTCAGTGTCTAGGTGTTTGTGCATGTTGCAGTGTCTAGGTATGTATGTGTCAGTCTCTAGGTGTAATTGTGTGTGTCAGTATTGAGGTGTGTGAGTTTGTGTCAATGTCTGTGTGTGCATTTCAGTGTGTAGTTGTGTGTGTGTGTGCGTGTGTGTGAGTGTGTCAATGTCTGTGTGTGTGCATTTCAGTGTCTAGGTGTGTGTGTGGGTGTCTAGTGCATGTGTGTATCTGTGTCAGTGTCTAGTTGTGTGTGTGTCAGTGCCTAGGTGTTTGTGTGTGTTGCACTGTCTAGGCCTGTGTGTGTGTGTGCATGTGTGTCAGTGTCTAGTTGTGTGTGTGTGTGTTACAGTGTCTAAGTGTGTGTGTCATGTCTAGGTGTGTGTGTGAGTGTCAGTATTGAGATGTGTGAGTTTGTGTCAGTGTCTAGGCGTGTGCATTTCAGTTTCTAGGTCCATGTGTGTGTGTGTGTGTGTGTGTGTTTGTGTCAGTGTCTAGTTGTGAGTGTGTGTGTCCATGTCTAGTGAGTGTGTGTGTCAGTGTTTAGTGTGTGTGTGTGTCAGTGTCTAGTGTGTGTGTGTGTCAATGTCTAGTTGTGTGTGTGTGTCAGTGTCTAGCTGTTTGTATGTGTGTGTCAGTGTCCAGGTGTTTGTGTGTGACTGTCAGTGTCTAGGCATTTGGGTGTCAGTATCGAGGTATGTGAGTTAGTGTCAATGTCTAGGTGTGCATGTGTGTCAGTGTCAAGGTGTGCACATATGTAAGTGTCTAGGTGTGTGGGTGTGTGTCTGTCAGTGACTACTTGTGTGTGTGTGTGTGTGTAAGTGTCTAGTTGTGTGTGAGTGTGTGTTACAGTGTCTAGGTATTCATGTGTGTTGCAGTGTCTAGGTGTGTGTGTGTGTTAGTGTCTGTGTGTGGTTGTCAGTGTCTTGGTGTGTTTGTGTCTAGTTGTGTGTGTGTGTCAGTGTCTGGGTGTTTATATGTGTGTGTGCCAGTGTCTAGGTGTGTGTATGTGTTCTGGAGTCTGGGTGTCTATGTGACTGTCAGTGTGTGTGTGTCTGTGTGTGTGTGTCAGTGTCTAGGTGTGTGTGTGTGTGTGTGTCAGTGTCTAGGTGTGTGTGTGTGTGTCAGCATTTAGGGATGTGTGTCTGTGTGTGTGTCTGTCAGTATCTAGGCATGTATGTGTGTCTCAGTATCTGTGTGTGTGTGTTTGTGTCAGTGTCTTGGTGTGTTTGTGTCAGTGTCTAGGTGTGTGTGTCAGTGTCTTGGTGTGTGTTTTGTGTGTTTGTGTCTAGGCGTGTGTGAGTTTGTATCAGTGTCCAGGTGTAAGCGTGCATGTCAGTGTCTAGGTGTGCGTATGGGTCAGTGTCTAGGTGTGTGTTTGTGTGTGTGTCAGTGTCTAGGTGTGTGTGTGTGTGTCAGTGTCTAGGCTGGTGTGTGTGTGTCAGTGTCTAGGCGTGTGTGTGTTGCAGTGTCTAGTTATGTGTGTGTTGTAATGTCTAGGTGTGTGAGCTTTGTCAGTGACTAGTTGTGCCTGTGTCAGTGCCTAGGTGTTTGTGTGTGTTGCACTGTCTAGGCCTGTGTGTGTGTATGTGTGTGTCAGACTCAAGTTGTGTGTGTGTGTTACGGTGTCTAAGTGTGTGTGTGTCATGTCTAGGTGCGTGTCTGTGCGTGTGTGTGAGTGTCAGTATTGAGACGTGTGTGTTTGTGTCAGTGTCTAGGCGTGTGCATTTCAGTGTCTAGGCCCGTGTGTGTGTGTGTCAGTGTCTAGTGTGTGTGTGTGTCAGTGTCTAGTGTGTGTGTGTGTCAGTGTCTAGCGTTTGTGTGTGTGTGTGCAAATGTCTAGTTGTGTGTATGTATGTCAGTGTCTAGGTGTTTGTAAGTGTGTGTGTCAGTGTCTAGGCGTTTGTATGTGTGTCTGTCAGTGTCTGAGTTTGTGTGACTGTCAGTGTCTAGGCATTTGTGTGTCAGTATCGAGGTGTGTGAGTTTGTGTCAGTGTTTAGGTGTGCATATGTGTCAGTGTCTATGTGTGTGGATGTGTGTGTGTCAGTGTCTACTTGTGTGTGTCAGTGTCTACTTGTGTGTGTGTGTAATTGTCTACTTGTGTTTGTGTGTAAGTGTCTAGTTGTGTGTGAGTGTGTGTGTTACAGTGTCTAGGTGTTTGTGTGTGTTGCAGTGTCTGGGTGTGTGTGTGTCCGTGTCCAGGTGTGTGTGTGTGTCCGTGTCTAGGTGTGTGTGTGTATGTGTGTGTGTGTGTGTGTGTGTGTGTGTGTGTGTGTGTGTGTGTGTGTGCCAGTGTCTAGGTGTGTGTATGTGTTCTGGAGTCTGGGTGTGTATGTGTCTGTCAGTGTCTGAGTGTGTGTGACTGTCAGTGTGTGTGTGTGTGTGTGTGTGTGTGTCAGTGTCTAGGTGTGTGTGTGTGTGTGTGTCAGTGTCTAGGTGTGTGTGTGTGTCAGCATTTAGGGATGTGTGTCTGTGTGTGTGTCTGTCAGTATCTAGGGATGTATGTGTGTCTCAGTATCTGTGCGTGTGTGTGTTTGTGTCAGTGCCTCGGTGTGTTTGTGTCAGTGTCTAGGTGTGTGTGTCAGTGTTTGGTGTGTATTTTGTGTGTTAGTGTCTAGGCGTGTGTGAGTTTGTATCAGTGTCTAGGTGTGCGTGCATGTCAGTGTCTAGGTGTGCGTATGTGTCAGTGTCTAGGCCTGTGTGTGTGTGCGTCAGTGTCTAGTTGTGTCAGTGTCTAGTTGCGTCAGTGTCTAGTTGTGTGTGTGCTGCAGTGTCTAGGTTTGTGTGTGTGTTGCAGTATCTAGGTGTGTGTGTGTTGCAGCGTATTGGTGTTTGTGTGTGTTGCAGTGTCTAGGTGTGTGTGTCAGTGTCTAGGTGTAAGTGTGTGTGTCAGTATTGAGGTGTGTGAGTTTGTGTCAATGTCTGTGTGGCTAGGTATCTGTGTGTATCAGTATTTAGGGATGTGTGTCTGTGTGTGTGTGTCTGTCAGTATCTAGGGGTGTGTGTGTGTGTTTCAGCATCTGTGTGCGTGTATGTGTCTCAGTATCTGTGTGTGTGCTTGTGTCAATGTCTAGATGTGTTTGTGTCAGTGTCTCAGTGCTGTGTATGTTGCAGTGTCTAGTTACGTATGTGTCAGTGTCTAGGTGTAAGTGTGTGTGTCAGTATTGAGGTGTGTGAGTTTGTGTCAATGTCTGTGTGTGCGCGTTGCAGTGTCAAGTTGAGTGTGTGTGTGTGTCAATGTCTGTGTGGGTGCATTTCAGTGTCTAGGTGTGTGCGTGGGTGTCTAGTGTATGTGTGCATCTGTGTCAGTGTCTAGTTGTGTGTGTGTCAGTGCCTAGGTGTTTGCGTGTGTTGCACTGTCTAGGCCTGAGTGTGTGTGTGCATGTGTGTGTCAGTGTCAACGACCCTGTGTGTGTCAGTGTCTGAGCCTGTGTGTGTGTGTCAGTGTGTAGGCCAGTGTCTGTATGTCAGTGTCTAGTTGTGTGTGTGTGTTACAGTGTCTAAGTGTGTGTGTGTCATATCTAGGTGTGTGTGAGTGTGTGTGTGTGTGTGTGTGTGTGTGTGTGTGTGTGTGTGTGTGTGTGTGTGTGTGTCAGTATTGAGTTGCGTGAGTTTGTGACAGTGTCTAGGTGTGTGCATTTCAGTTTGTAGGTCCGTGTGTGTGTGTTTGTGTGTCGGTGTCTAGTTGTGAGTGTATGTTTCAGTGTCTAGTTCTGTGTGTGTGTCAGTGTCTAGGTGTTTGTATGTGTATGTGTCAATGTCTAGGTGTTTGTGTGTGACTGTCAGTGTCTAGGCATTTGTCTGTCAGTATCGAGGTGTGTGAGTTTGTGTCAGTGTCTAGGTGTGCATGTGTGTCAGTGTCAGGGTGTGCATATGTGTCAGTGTGCATATGTGTCAGTGTCTAGGTGTGTGGGTGTGTGTGTGTCAGTGTCTACTTCTGAGTGTGTGTGTAAGTGTCAAGTTGTGTGTGAGTGTGTGTGTTACAGTGTCTAGCTTTTTGTGTGTGGTGCAGTGTCTAGGTGTGTGTGTCTGTCAGTGTCTGGGTGTGTGTGTGTCAGTGTCTAGGTGTGTGTGTGTGTCAGTGTCTAGGTGTGTGTGTGTGTCAGCATTTAGGGATGTGTGTCTGTGTGTGTGTCTGTCAGTATCTAGGGGTTTGTGTGTGTCTCAGTATCTGTGCGTGTGTGTTTGTGTCAGTGTCTTGGTGTGTTTGTGTCAGTTTCTTGGTTTGTTTGTGTCAGTGTCTAAGTGTGTGTGTGTGTGTGTGTGTGTGTTGCAGTGTATCGGTGTTTGTGTGTGTTGCAGTGTCTAGGTGTGTGTGTCAGTGTCTAGGTGTAAGTGTGTGTGTCAGTATTGAGGTGTGTGAGTTTGTGTCAATGTCTGTGTGGCAAGGTATCTGTGTGTATCAGTATTTAGGGATGTGTGTCTGTGTGTTTCTGTCAGTATCTAGGGGTGTGTGTGTGTGTTTCAATATCTGTGGGTGCGTGTATGTTTCTCAGTATCTGTGTGTGTGTTTGTGTCAATGTCTAGGTGTGTTTGTGTCAGTGTCTTGGTGTGTTTGTGTCAGTGTCTAGGTGTTTGTGCATGTTGCAGTGTCTAGGTATGTATGTGTCAGTGTCTAGGTGTAATTGTGTGTGTCAGTATTGAGGTGTGTGAGTTTGTGTCAATGTCTGTGTGTGCATTTCAGTGTGTAGTTGTGTGTGTGTGTGCGTGTGTGTGAGTGTGTCAATGTCTGTGTGTGTGCATTTCAGTGTCTAGGTGTGTGTGTGGGTGTCTAGTGCATGTGTGTATCTGTGTCAGTGTCTAGTTGTGTGTGTGTCAGTGCCTAGGTGTTTGTGTGTGTTGCACTGTCTAGGCCTGTGTGTGTGTGTGCATGTGTGTCAGTGTCTAGTTGTGTGTGTGTGTGTTACAGTGTCTAAGTGTGTGTGTCATGTCTAGGTGTGTGTGTGAGTGTCAGTATTGAGATGTGTGAGTTTGTGTCAGTGTCTAGGCGTGTGCATTTCAGTTTCTAGGTCCATGTGTGTGTGTGTGTGTGTGTGTGTGTGTTTGTCTCAGTGTCTAGTTGTGAGTGTGTGTGTCCATGTCTAGTGAGTGTGTGTGTCAGTGTTTAGTGTGTGTGTGTGTCAGTGTCTAGTGTGTGTGTGTGTCAATGTCTAGTTGTGTGTGTGTTTCAGTGTCTAGCTGTTTGTATGTGTGTGTCAGTGTCTAGGTGTTTGTGTGTGACTGTCAGTGTCTAGGCATTTGGGTGTCAGTATCGAGGTATGTGAGTCAGTGTCAATGTCTAGGTGTGCATGTGTGTCAGTGTCAAGGTGTGCACATATGTAAGTGTCTAGGTGTGTGGGTGTGTGTCTGTCAGTGACTACTTGTGTGTGTGTGTGTGTGTGTAAGTGTCTAGTTGTGTGTGAGTGTGTGTTACAGTGTGTAGGTATTCATGTGTGTTGCAGTGTCTAGGTGTGTGTGTGTGTTAGTGTCTGTGTGTGGTTGTCAGTGTCTTGGTGTGTTTGTGTCTAGTTGTGTGTGTGTGTCAGTGTCTGGGTGTTTATATGTGTGTGTGCCAGTGTCTAGGTGTGTGTATGTGTTCTGGAGTCTGGGTGTGTATGTGACTGTCAGTGTGTGTGTGTCTGTGTGTGTGTGTCAGTGTCTAGGTGTGTGTGTGTGTGTGTGTCAGTGTCTAGGTGTGTGTGTGTGTCAGCATTTAGGGATGTGTGTCTGTGTGTGTGTCTGTCAGTATCTAGGCATGTATGTGTGTCTCAGTATCTGTGTGTGTGTGTTTGTGTCAGTGTCTTGGTGTGTTTGTGTCAGTGTCTAGGTGTGTGTGTCAGTGTCTTGGTGTGTGTTTTGTGTGTTTGTGTCTAGGCGTGTGTGAGTTTGTATCAGTGTCCAGGTGTAAGCGTGCATGTCAGTGTCTAGGTGTGCGTATGGGTCAGTGTCTAGGTGTGTGTTTGTGTGTGTGTCAGTGTCTAGGTGTGTGTGTGTGTGTCAGTGTCTAGGCTGGTGTGTGTGTGTCAGTGTCTAGGCGTGTGTGTGTTGCAGTGTCTAGTTATGTGTGTGTTGTAATGTCTAGGTGTGTGAGCTTTGTCAGTGACTAGTTGTGCCTGTGTCAGTGCCTAGGTGTTTGTGTGTGTTGCACTGTCTAGGCCTGTGTGCGTGTATGTGTGTGTCAGACTCAAGTTGTGTGTGTGTGTTACGGTGTCTAAGTGTGTGTGTGTCATGACTAGGTGCGTGTCTGTGCGTGTGTGTGAGTGTCAGTATTGAGACGTGTGTGTTTGTGTCAGTGTCTAGGCGTGTGCATTTCAGTGTCTAGGCCCGTGTGTGTGTGTGTCAGTGTCTAGTGTGTGTGTGTGTCAGTGTCTAGTGTGTGTGTGTGTCAGTGTCTAGCGTTTGTGTGTGTGTGTGCAAATGTCTAGTTGTGTGTATGTATGTCAGTGTCTAGGTGTTTGTAAGTGTGTGTGTCAGTGTCTAGGCGTTTGTATGTGTGTCTGTCAGTGTCTGAGTTTGTGTGACTGTCAGTGTCTAGGCATTTGTGTGTCAGTATCGAGGTGTGTGAGTTTGTGTCAGTGTTTAGGTGTGCATATGTGTCAGTGTCTATGTGTGTGGATGTGTGTGTGTCAGTGTCTACTTGTGTGTGTGTCAGTGTCTACTTGTGTGTGTGTGTAATTGTCTACTTGTGTTTGTGTGTAAGTGTCTAGTTGTGTGTGAGTGTGTGTGTTACAGTGTCTAGGTGTTTGTGTGTGTTGCAGTGTCTGGGTGTGTGTGTGTCCGTGTCCAGGTGTGTGTGTGTGTCCGTGTCTATGTGTGTATGTGTGTGTGTGTGTGTGTGTGTGTGTGTGTGTGTGTGTGTGTGTGCCAGTGTCTAGGTGTGTGTATGTGTTCTGGAGTCTGGGTGTGTATGTGTCTGTCAGTGTCTGAGTGTGTGTGACTGTCAGTGTGTGTGTGTGTGTGTGTGTGTGTCAGTGTCTAGGTGTGTGTGTGTGTGTGTGTCAGTGTCTAGGTGTGTGTGTGTGTGTCAGCATTTACGGATGTGTGTCTGTGTGTGTGTCTGTCAGTATCTAGGGATGTATGTGTGTCTCAGTATCTGTGTGTGTGTGTGTTTGTGTCAGTGTCTCGGTGTGTTTGTGTCAGTGTCTAGGTGTGTGTGTCAGTGTTTGGTGTGTATTTTGTGTGTTAGTGTCTAGGCGTGTGTGAGTTTGTATCAGTGTCTAGGTGTGCGTGCATGTCAGTGTCTAGGTGTGCGTATGTGTCAGTGTCTAGGCCTGTGTGTGTGTGCGTCAGTGTCTAGTTGTGTCAGTGTCTAGTTGCGTCAGTGTCTAGTTGTGTGTGTGCTGCAGTGTCAAGGTTTGTGTGTGTGTTGCAGTATCTAGGTGTGTGTGTGTGTTGCAGCGTATTGGTGTTTGTGTGTGTTGCAGTGTCTAGGTGTGTGTGTCAGTGTCTAGGTGTAAGTGTGTGTGTCAGTATTGAGGTGTGTGAGTTTGTGTCAATGTCTGTGTGGCTAGGTATCTGTGTGTATCAGTATTTAGGGATGTGTGTCTGTGTGTGTGTGTCTGTCAGTATCTAGGGGTGTGTGTGTGTGTTTCAGCATCTGTGTGCGCGTGTATGTGTCTCAGTATCTGTGTGTGTGCTTGTGTCAATGTCTAGATGTGTTTGTGTCAGTGTCTCAGTGCTGTGTATGTTGCAGTGTCTAGTTACGTATGTGTCAGTGTCTAGGTGTAAGTGTGTGTGTCAGTATTGAGGTGTGTGAGTTTGTGTCAATGTCTGTGTGTGCGCGTTGCAGTGTCAAGTTGAGTGTGTGTGTGTGTCAATGTCTGTGTGGGTGCATTTCAGTGTCTAGGTGTGTGCGTGGGTGTCTAGTGTATGTGTGCATCTGTGTCAGTGTCTAGTTGTGTGTGTGTCAGTGCCTAGGTGTTTGCGTGTGTTGCACTGTCTAGGCCTGAGTGTGTGTGTGCATGTGTGTGTCAGTGTCAACGACCCTGTGTGTGTCAGTGTCTGAGCCTGTGTGTGTGTGTCAGTGTCTAGGCCAGTGTCTGTATGTCAGTGTCTAGTTGTGTGTGTGTGTTACAGTGTCTAAGTGTGTGTGTGTCATATCTAGGTGTGTGTGAGTGTGTGTGTGTGTGTGTGTGTGTGTGTGTGTGTGTGTGTGTGTGTGTGTGTGTGTGTGTGTGTGTGTGTGTGTGTGTGTGTGTGTGTGTGTCAGTATTGTGTTGTGTGAGTTTGTGACAGTGTCTAGGCGTGTGCATTTCAGTGTCTAGGTCCGTGTGTGTGTGTTTGTGTGTCAGTGTCTAGTTGTGAGTGTATGTTTCAGTGTCTAGTTCTGTGTGTGTGTCAGTGTCTAGGTGTTTGTATGTGTATGTGTCAATGTCTAGGTGTTTGTGTGTGACTGTCAGTGTCTAGGCATTTGTGTGTCAGTATCGAGGTGTGTGAGTTTGTGTCAGTCTCTAGGTGTGCATGTGTGTCAGTGTCAAGGTGTGCATATGTGTCAGTGTCTAGGTGTGCATATGTGTCAGTGTCTAGGTGTGTGGGTGTGTGTGTCAGTGTCTACTTCTGAGTGTGTGTGTAAGTGTCAAGTTGTGTGTGAGTGTGTGTGTTACAGTGTCTAGGTTTTTGTGTGTGGTGCAGTGTCTAGGTGTGTGTGTCTGTCAGTGTCTAGGTGTGTGTGTGTCAGTGTCTAGGTGTGTGTGTGTGTCAGCATTTAGGGATGTGTGTCTGTGTGTGTGTCTGTCAGTATCTAGGGGTGTGTGTGTGTCTCAGTATCTGTGCGTGTGTGTTTGTGTCAGTGTCTCGGTGTGTTTGTGTCAGTGTCTTGGTTTGTTTGTGTCAGTGTCTAGGTGTGTGTGTGTGTGTGTTGCAGTGTATCGGTGTTTGTGTGTGTTGCAGTGCCTAGGTGTGTGTGTCAGTGTCTAGGTGTAAGTGTGTGTGTCAGTATTGAGGTGTGTGAGTTTGTGTCAATGTCTGTGTGGCTAGGTATCTGTGTGTATCAGTATTTAGGGATGTGTGTCTGTGTGTTTCAGTCAGTAACTAGGGGTGTGTGTGTGTGTTTCAATATCTGTGGGTGCGTGTATGTGTCTCAGTATCTGTGTGTGTGTTTGTGTCAATGTCTAGGTGTGTTTGTGTCAGTGTCTCGGTGTGTTTGTGTCAGTGTCTAGGTGTTTGTGCATGTTGCAGTGTCTAGGTATGTATGTGTCAGTGTCTAGGTGTAATTGTGTGTGTCAGTATTGAGGTGTGTGAGTTTGTGTCAATGTCTGTGTGTGTGCATTTCAGTGTGTAGTTGTGTGTGTGCGTGCGTGTGTGTGTGTGTGTTAATGTCTGTGTGCGTGCATTTCAGTGTCTAGGTGTGTGTGTGTGTGTCTAGTGCATGTGTGTATCTGTGTCAATGTCTAGTTGTGTGTGTGTCAGTGCCTAGGTGTTTGTGTGTGTTGCACTGTCTAGGCCTGTGTGTGTGTGTGTGCATGTGTGTCAGTGTCTAGTTGTGTGTGTGTGTGTTACAGTGTCTAATTGTGTGTGTCATGTCTAGGTGTGTGTGTGAGAGTCAGTATTGAGATGTGTGAGTTTGTGTCAGTGTCTTGGCGTGTGCATTTCAGTTTCTAGGTCCATGTGTGTGTGTGCGTGTGTGTTTGTGTCAGTGTCTAGTTGTGAGTGTGTGTGTCCATGTCTAGTGAGTGTGTGTGTCAGTGTTTGGTGTGTGTGTGTGTGTCAGTGTCTAGTGTGTGTGTGTGTCAATGTCTAGTTGTGTGTGTGTGTCAGTGTCTAGCTGTTTGTGTGTGTGTGTGTCAGTGTCTAGGTGTTTGTGTGTGACTGTCAGTGTCTAGGCATTTGGGTGTCAGTATCGAGGTACGTGAGTTAGTGTCAATGTTTAGGTGTGCATGTGTGTCAGTGTCAAGGTGTGCACATATGTCAGTGTCTAGGTGTGTGGGTGTGTGTCTGTCAGTGTCTACTTGTGTGTGTGTTTGTGTAATTGTCTAGTTGTGTGTGAGTGTGTGTTACAGTGTCTAGGTGTTCATGTGTGTTGCAGTGTCTAGGTGTGTGTGTGTGTCAGTATCTGTGTGTGGTTGTCAGTGTCTAGGTGTGTTTGTGTCTAGTTGTGTGTGTGTGTCAGTGTCTGGGTGTTTATATGTGTGTGTGCCAGTGTATAGTTGTGTGTATGTGTTCTGGAGTCTGGGTGTGTATGTGACTGTCAGTGTGTGTGTGTCTGTGTGTGTGTGTCAGTGTCTAGGTGTGTGTGTGTGTGTGTCAGTGTCTAGGTGTGTGTGTGTGTCAGCATTTAGGGATGTGTGTCTGTGTGTGTGTCTGTCAGTATCTAGGCATGTATGTGTGTCTCAGTATCTGTGTGTGTGTGCTTGGGTCAGTGTCTTGGTGTGTTTGTGTCAGTGTCTAGGTGTGTGTGTCAGTGTCTTGGTGTGTGTTTTGTGTGTTTGTGTCTAGGCGTGTGTGAGTTTGTATCAGTGTCTAGGTGTGCGTGCATGTCAGTGTCTAGGTGTGCGTATGTGTCAGTGTCTAGGTGTGTGTGTGTGTGTGTGTGTCAGTGTCTAGGTGTGTGTGTGTGTGTCAGTGTCTTGGCTGGTGTGTGTGTGTCAGTGTCTAGGCCTGAGTGTGTGTGTGTGTGTGTGTGTGTGTGTCAGTGTCTAGTTGTGTCAGTGTCTAGTTGTGTGTGTGTCTAGTTGTGTGTGTGTTGCAGTGTCTAGGTTTGTGTGTGTGTTGCAGTATCTAGTTGTGTGTGTGTGTTTTGCAGTGTATTGGTGTTTGTGTGTGTTGCAGTGTCTAGGTGTGTGTGTCAGTGTCTAGGTGTAAGTGTGTGTGTCAGTATTGAGGTGTGTGAGTTTGTGTCAATGTCTGTGTGGCTAGGTATCTGTGTGTATCAGTATTTAGGGATGTGTGTCTGTGTGTGTGTGTCTGTCAGTATCTAGGGGTGTGTGTGTGTGTTTCAGCATCTGTGTGTGCGTGTATGTGTCTCAGTATCTGTGTGTGTGCTTGTGTCAATGTCTAGATGTGTTTGTGTCAGTGTCTCATTGTTTGTGTATGTTGCAGTGTCTAGTTACGTATGTGTCAGTGTCTAGGTGTAAGTGTGTGTGTCAGTATTGAGGTGTGTGAGTTTGTGTCAATGTCTGTGTGTGCGCATTTCAGTGCCTAGTTGTGTGTGTGTGTGTGTCAATGTCTGTGTGGGTGCATTTCAGTGTCTAGGTGTGTGTGTGGGTGTCTAGTGTATGTGTGCATCAGTGTCAGTGTCTAGTTGTGTGTGTGTCAGTGCCTAGGTGTTTGCGTGTGTTGCACTGTCTAGGCCTGTGTGTGTGTGCATGTCTGTGTCAGTGCCTAGTTGTGTGTGTGTGTGTCAGTGTCTACGACCCTGTGTGTGTCAGTGTCTGAGCCTGTGTGTGTGTGTCTGTGTCTAGGCCAGTGTCTGTATGTCAGTGTCTAGTTGTGTGTGTGTGTTACAGTGTCTAAGTGTGTGTGTGTCATGTCTAGGTGTGTGTGTGTGTGTGTGTGTGTGTGTGAGTGTCAGTATTGAATTGTGTGAGTTTGTGACAGTGTCTAGGTGTGTGCATTTCAGTGTCTAGGTCCGTGTGTGTGTGTTTGTGTGTCGGTGTCTAGTTGTGAGTGTATGTTTCAGTGTCTAGTTCTGTGTGTGTGTCAGTGTCTAGGTGTTTGTATGTGTATGTGTCAATGTCTAGGTGTTTGTGTGTGACTGTCAGTGTCTAGGCATTTGTGTGTCAGTATCGAGGTGTGTGAGTTTGTGTCAGTGTCTAGGTGTGCATGTGTGTCAGTGTCAAGGTGTGCATATGTGTCAGTGTGCATATGTGTCAGTGTCTAGGTGTGTGGGTGTGTGTGTGTCAGTGTCTACTTCTGAGTGTGTGTGTAAGTGTCAAGTTGTGTGTGAGTGTGTGTGTTACAGTGTCTAGCTTTTTGTGTGTGGTGCAGTGTCTAGGTGTGTGTGTCTGTCAGTGTCTGGGTGTGTGTGTGTCAGTGTCTAGGTGTGTGTGTGTGTCAGTGTCTAGGTGTGTGTGTGTGTCAGCATTTAGGGATGTGTGTCTGTGTGTGTGTCTGTCAGTATCTAGGGGTTTGTGTGTGTCTCAGTATCTGTGCGTGTGTGTTTGTGTCAGTGTCTCGGTGTGTTTGTGTCAGTTTCTTGGTTTGTTTGTGTCAGTCTCTAGGTGTGCATGTGTGTCAGTGTCAAGGTGTGCATATGTGTCAGTGTCTAGGTGTGCATATGTGTCAGTGTCTAGGTGTGTGGGTGTGTGTGTCAGTGTCTACTTCTGAGTGTGTGTGTAAGTGTCAAGTTGTGTGTGAGTGTGTGTGTTACAGTGTCTAGGTTTTTGTGTGTGGTGCAGTGTCTAGGTGTGTGTGTCTGTCAGTGTCTAGGTGTGTGTGTGTCAGTGTCTAGGTGTGTGTGTGTGTCAGCATTTAGGGATGTGTGTCTGTGTGTGTGTCTGTCAGTATCTAGGGGTGTGTGTGTGTCTCAGTATCTGTGCGTGTGTGTTTGTGTCAGTGTCTCGGTGTGTTTGTGTCAGTGTCTTGGTTTGTTTGTGTCAGTGTCTAGGTGTGTGTGTGTGTGTGTTGCAGTGTATCGGTGTTTGTGTGTGTTGCAGTGCCTAGGTGTGTGTGTCAGTGTCTAGGTGTAAGTGTGTGTGTCAGTATTGAGGTGTGTGAGTTTGTGTCAATGTCTGTGTGGCTAGGTATCTGTGTGTATCAGTATTTAGGGATGTGTGTCTGTGTGTTTCAGTCAGTAACTAGGGGTGTGTGTGTGTGTTTCAATATCTGTGGGTGCGTGTATGTGTCTCAGTATCTGTGTGTGTGTTTGTGTCAATGTCTAGGTGTGTTTGTGTCAGTGTCTCGGTGTGTTTGTGTCAGTGTCTAGGTGTTTGTGCATGTTGCAGTGTCTAGGTATGTATGTGTCAGTGTCTAGGTGTAATTGTGTGTGTCAGTATTGAGGTGTGTGAGTTTGTGTCAATGTCTGTGTGTGTGCATTTCAGTGTGTAGTTGTGTGTGTGCGTGCGTGTGTGTGTGTGTGTTAATGTCTGTGTGCGTGCATTTCAGTGTCTAGGTGTGTGTGTGTGTGTCTAGTGCATGTGTGTATCTGTGTCAATGTCTAGTTGTGTGTGTGTCAGTGCCTAGGTGTTTGTGTGTGTTGCACTGTCTAGGCCTGTGTGTGTGTGTGTGCATGTGTGTCAGTGTCTAGTTGTGTGTGTGTGTGTTACAGTGTCTAATTGTGTGTGTCATGTCTAGGTGTGTGTGTGAGAGTCAGTATTGAGATGTGTGAGTTTGTGTCAGTGTCTTGGCGTGTGCATTTCAGTTTCTAGGTCCATGTGTGTGTGTGCGTGTGTGTTTGTGTCAGTGTCTAGTTGTGAGTGTGTGTGTCCATGTCTAGTGAGTGTGTGTGTCAGTGTTTGGTGTGTGTGTGTGTGTCAGTGTCTAGTGTGTGTGTGTGTCAATGTCTAGTTGTGTGTGTGTGTCAGTGTCTAGCTGTTTGTGTGTGTGTGTGTCAGTGTCTAGGTGTTTGTGTGTGACTGTCAGTGTCTAGGCATTTGGGTGTCAGTATCGAGGTACGTGAGTTAGTGTCAATGTTTAGGTGTGCATGTGTGTCAGTGTCAAGGTGTGCACATATGTAAGTGTCTAGGTGTGTGGGTGTGTGTCTGTCAGTGTCTACTTGTGTGTGTGTTTGTGTAATTGTCTAGTTGTGTGTGAGTGTGTGTTACAGTGTCTAGGTGTTCATGTGTGTTGCAGTGTCTAGGTGTGTGTGTGTGTCAGTATCTGTGTGTGGTTGTCAGTGTCTAGGTGTGTTTGTGTCTAGTTGTGTGTGTGTGTCAGTGTCTGGGTGTTTATATGTGTGTGTGCCAGTGTATAGTTGTGTGTATGTGTTCTGGAGTCTGGGTGTGTATGTGACTGTCAGTGTGTGTGTGTCTGTGTGTGTGTGTCAGTGTCTAGGTGTGTGTGTGTGTGTGTCAGTGTCTAGGTGTGTGTGTGTGTCAGCATTTAGGGATGTGTGTCTGTGTGTGTGTCTGTCAGTATCTAGGCATGTATGTGTGTCTCAGTATCTGTGTGTGTGTGCTTGGGTCAGTGTCTTGGTGTGTTTGTGTCAGTGTCTAGGTGTGTGTGTCAGTGTCTTGGTGTGTGTTTTGTGTGTTTGTGTCTAGGCGTGTGTGAGTTTGTATCAGTGTCTAGGTGTGCGTGCATGTCAGTGTCTAGGTGTGCGTATGTGTCAGTGTCTAGGTGTGTGTGTGTGTGTGTGTGTCAGTGTCTAGGTGTGTGTGTGTGTGTCAGTGTCTTGGCTGGTGTGTGTGTGTCAGTGTCTAGGCCTGAGTGTGTGTGTGTGTGTGTGTGTGTGTGTCAGTGTCTAGTTGTGTCAGTGTCTAGTTGTGTGTGTGTCTAGTTGTGTGTGTGTTGCAGTGTCTAGGTTTGTGTGTGTGTTGCAGTATCTAGTTGTGTGTGTGTGTTTTGCAGTGTATTGGTGTTTGTGTGTGTTGCAGTGTCTAGGTGTGTGTGTCAGTGTCTAGGTGTAAGTGTGTGTGTCAGTATTGAGGTGTGTGAGTTTGTGTCAATGTCTGTGTGGCTAGGTATCTGTGTGTATCAGTATTTAGGGATGTGTGTCTGTGTGTGTGTGTCTGTCAGTATCTAGGGGTGTGTGTGTGTGTTTCAGCATCTGTGTGTGCGTGTATGTGTCTCAGTATCTGTGTGTGTGCTTGTGTCAATGTCTAGATGTGTTTGTGTCAGTGTCTCATTGTTTGTGTATGTTGCAGTGTCTAGTTACGTATGTGTCAGTGTCTAGGTGTAAGTGTGTGTGTCAGTATTGAGGTGTGTGAGTTTGTGTCAATGTCTGTGTGTGCGCATTTCAGTGCCTAGTTGTGTGTGTGTGTGTGTCAATGTCTGTGTGGGTGCATTTCAGTGTCTAGGTGTGTGTGTGGGTGTCTAGTGTATGTGTGCATCAGTGTCAGTGTCTAGTTGTGTGTGTGTCAGTGCCTAGGTGTTTGCGTGTGTTGCACTGTCTAGGCCTGTGTGTGTGTGCATGTATGTGTCAGTGCCTAGTTGTGTGTGTGTGTGTCAGTGTCTACGACCCTGTGTGTGTCAGTGTCTGAGCCTGTGTGTGTGTGTCTGTGTCTAGGCCAGTGTCTGTATGTCAGTGTCTAGTTGTGTGTGTGTGTTACAGTGTCTAAGTGTGTGTGTGTCATGTCTAGGTGTGTGTGTGTGTGTGTGTGTGTGTGTGAGTGTCAGTATTGAATTGTGTGAGTTTGTGACAGTGTCTAGGTGTGTGCATTTCAGTGTCTAGGTCCGTGTGTGTGTGTTTGTGTGTCGGTGTCTAGTTGTGAGTGTATGTTTCAGTGTCTAGTTCTGTGTGTGTGTCAGTGTCTAGGTGTTTGTATGTGTATGTGTCAATGTCTAGGTGTTTGTGTGTGACTGTCAGTGTCTAGGCATTTGTGTGTCAGTATCGAGGTGTGTGAGTTTGTGTCAGTGTCTAGGTGTGCATGTGTGTCAGTGTCAAGGTGTGCATATGTGTCAGTGTGCATATGTGTCAGTGTCTAGGTGTGTGGGTGTGTGTGTGTCAGTGTCTACTTCTGAGTGTGTGTGTAAGTGTCAAGTTGTGTGTGAGTGTGTGTGTTACAGTGTCTAGCTTTTTGTGTGTGGTGCAGTGTCTAGGTGTGTGTGTCTGTCAGTGTCTGGGTGTGTGTGTGTCAGTGTCTAGGTGTGTGTGTGTGTCAGTGTCTAGGTGTGTGTGTGTGTCAGCATTTAGGGATGTGTGTCTGTGTGTGTGTCTGTCAGTATCTAGGGGTTTGTGTGTGTCTCAGTATCTGTGCGTGTGTGTTTGTGTCAGTGTCTCGGTGTGTTTGTGTCAGTTTCTTGGTTTGTTTGTGTCAGTGTCTAAGTGTGTGTGTGTGTGTGTGTGTGTGTGTGTTGCAGTGTATCGGTGTTTGTGTGTGTTGCAGTGTCTAGGTGTGTGTGTCAGTGTCTAGGTGTAAGTGTGTGTGTCAGTATTGAGGTGATTGAGTTTGTGTCAATGTCTGTGTGGCTAGGTATCTGTGTGTATCAGTATTTAGGGATGTGTGTCTGTGTGTTTCTGTCAGTATCTAGGGGTGTGTGTGTGTGTTTCAATATCTGTGGGTGCGTGTATGTGTCTCAGTATCTGTGTGTGTGTTTGTGTCAATGTCTAGGTGTGTTTGTGTCAGTGTCTTGGTGTGTTTGTGTCAGTGTCTAGGTGTTTGTGCATGTTGCAGTGTCTAGGTATGTATGTGTCAGTGTCTAGGTGTAATTGTGTGTGTCAGTATTGAGGTGTGTGAGTTTGTGTCAATGTCTGTGTGTGCATTTCAGTGTGTAGTTGTGTGTGTGTGTGCGTGTGTGTGAGTGTGTCAATGTCTGTGTGTGTGCATTTCAGTGTCTAGGTGTGTGTGTGGGTGTCTAGTGCATGTGTGTATCTGTGTCAGTGACTAGTTGTGTGTGTGTGTCAGTGCCTAGGTGTTTGTGTGTGTTGCACTGTCTAGGCCTGTGTGTGTGTGTGCATGTGTGTCAGTGTCTAGTTGTGTGTGTGTGTGTGTTACAGTGTCTAAGTGTGTGTGTCATGTCTAGGTGTGTGTGTGAGTGTCAGTATTGAGATGTGTGAGTTTGTGTCAGTGTCTAGGCGTGTGCATTTCAGTTTCTAGGTCCATGTGTGTGTGTGTGTCTGTGTTTGTGTCAGTGTTTAGTTGTGAGTGTGTGTGTCCAAGTCAAGTGATTGTTTATGTCAGTGTTTAGTGTGTGTGTGTGTCAGTGTCTAGTGTGTGTGTGTGTCAATGTCTAGTTGTGTGTGTGTGTCAGTGTCTAGCTGTTTGTATGTGTGTGTGTCAGTGTCTAGGTGTTTGTGTGTGACTGTCAGTGTCTAGGCATTTGGGTGTCAGTATCGAGGTATGTGAGTTAGTGTCAATGTCTAGGTGTGCATGTGTGTCAGTGTCAAGGTGTGCACATATGTCAGTGTCTAGGTGTGTGGGTGTGTGTCTGTCAGTGTCTACTTGTGTGTGTGTGTGTGTAAGTGTCTAGTTGTGTGTGAGTGTGTGTTACAGTGTCTAGGTGTTCATGTGTGTTGCAGTGTCTAGGTGTGTGTGTGTGTCAGTGTCTGTGTGTGGTTGTCAGTATCTAGGTGTGTTTGTGTCTAGTTGTGTGTGTGTGTCAGTGTCTAGGTGTTTATATGTGTGTGTGCCAGTGTCTAGGTGTGTGTATGTGTTCTGGAGTCTGGGTGTGTATGTGACTGTCAGTGTGTGTGTGTGTGTGTGTGTGTGTGTGTGTCAGTGTCTAGGTGTGTGTGTGTGTGTCAGTGTCTAGGCTGGTGTGTGTGTGTCACTGTCTAGGCCTGTGTGTGTGTTAGTGTCTAGGTGTGTTTGTGTGTCAGTGTCTAGGCGTGTGTGTGTTGCAGTGTCTAGTTATGTGTGTGTTGCAATGTCTAGGTGTGTGAGCTTTGTCAGTGACTAGTTGTGTCTGTGTCAGTGCCAAGGTGTTTGTGTGTGTTGCACTGTCTAGGCCTGTGTGTGTGTATGTGTGTGTCAGACTCAAGTTGTGTGTGTGTGTTACAGTGTCTAAGTGTGTGTGTGTCATGTCTAGGTGTGTGTCTGTGTGTGTGTGTGATTGTCAG
>JANJGN010000572.1:305000-386238 GCA_026770705.1 Isurus oxyrinchus
TGGGTGTCTAGTGCATGTGTGTATCTGTGTCAGTGTCTAGTTGTGTGTGTGTCAGTGCCTAGGTGTTTGTGTGTGTTGCACTGTCTAGGCCTGTGTGTGTGTGCATGTGTGTGTCAGTGTCTAGTTGTGTGTGTGTGTGTTACAGTGTCTAGGTGTGTGTGTGTCAGTGAATAGGACCCTGTGTGTGTCAGTGTCTGAGCCTGTGTGTGTGTGTGTGTCTGTGTCTAAGCCAGTGTCTGTATGTCAGTGTCTAGTTGTGCGTGTGTGTGTATCTTTGTCAGTGTCTAATTGTGTGTGTGACATTGCTTAGATGTTTGTGTGTGTTTGCACTGTCTAGACCTGTGTGTGTGTGTGTGTCAGTGTCAAGTTGTGTGTGTGTGTTACAGTGTCTAAGTGTGTGTGTCATGTCTAGGTGTGTGTGTGAGTGTCAGTATTGAGGTGTGTGAGTTTGTGTCAGTGTCTAGGCGTGTGCATTTCAGTTTCTAGGTCCGTGTGTGTGTGTGTGTGTGTGTGTGTGTCAGTGTCTAGTTGTGAGTGTGTGTGTCCGTGTCTAGTGAGTGTGTGTGTCAGTGTCTAGTGTGCGTGTGTGTCAATGTCTAGTTGTGTGTGTGTGTCAGTGTCTAGCTGTTTGTATGTGTGTTTCAGTGTCTAGCTGTTTGTATGTGTGTGTCAGTGTCTAGGTGTTTGTGCGTGACTGTCAGTGTCTAGGCATTTGGGTGTTAGTATCAAGGTATGTGAGTTAGTGTCAATGTCTAGGTGTGCATGTGTGTCAGTGTCAAGGTGTGCACATATGTCAGTGTCTAGGTGTGTGGGTGTGTGTCTGTCACTGTCTACTTGTGTGTGTGTGTGTGTAAGTGTCCAGTTGTGTGTGAGTGTGTGTTACAGTGTCTAGGTGTTCATGTGTGTTGCAGTGTCTAGGTGTATGTGTGTGTCAGTGTCTGTGTGTGGTTGTCAGTGTCTAGGTGTGTTTGTGTCTAGTTGTGTGTGTGTGTCAGTGTCTGGGTGTTTATATGTGTGTGTGCCAGTGTCTAGGTGTGTGTATGTGTTCTGGAGTCTGGGTGTGTATGTGACTGTCAGTGTCTGTGTGTGTGTGTGTGTGTCAGTGTCTAGGTGTGTGTGTGTGTGTGTGTGTGTCAGTGTCTAGGTGTGTGTGTCTGTCAGCTTTTAGGGATGTGTGTCTGTGTGTGTGTCTGTCAGTATCTAGGGATGTTTGTGTGTCTCAGTATCTGTGTGTGTGTGTGTTTGTGTCAGTGTCTCGGTGTGTTTGTGTCAGTGTCTAGGTGTTTGTGTCAGTGTCTTGGTGTGTGTTTTGTGTGTTAGTGTCTAGGCGTGTGTGACTTTGTATCAGTGTCAAGGTGTGCGTGCATGTCAGTGTCTAGGTCTGCGTATGTGTCAGTGTCTAGGCCTGTGTGTGTCAGTGTCTAGTTGTTTGTGTGTGTGTGTCAGTGTCTAGGTGTGTGTGTGTGTGTCAGTGTCTAGGCCAGTGTGTGTGTGTCAGTGTCTAGGCCTGTGTGTGTGTCAGTGTCTAGGCTTGTGTGTGTGTCAGTGTCTAGGTGTGTGTGTGTTGCAGTGTCTAGTTATGTGTGTGTTGCAATGTCTAGGTGTGTGAGCTTTGTCAGTGACTAGCTGTGTGCGCGTCAGTGTCTAAGCCTGTGCATAGTTGTCAGTGTCTAGGCCTGTTTGTGTGTGTCAGTGTCTAGGTGTGTGTGTGTGTGTCAATGTCTAGTTGTGTGTTTGTATGTCAGTGTCTAGGTGTTTGTATGTGTGTGTGTCAGTGTCTAGGCATCTGTGTGTGTCTGTCAGTGTCTGAGTGTGTGTGACTGTCAGTGTCTAGGCATTTGTGTGTCAGTATCGAGGTGTGTGAGTTTGTGTCAATGTTTAGGCATGCATGTTTGTCAGTGTCAAGGTGTGCATATGTGTCAGTGACTATGTGTGTGGATGTGTGTGTGTCAGTGTCTACTTGTGTGCGTAAGTGTCTACTTGTGTGTGTGCGTAAGTGTCTAGTTGTGTGTGAGTGTGTGTGTTGCAGTGTCTGGGTGTGTGTGTGTCAGTGTCTAGGTGTGTGTGTGTGTGTCAGTGTCTAGGTGTGTGTGTGTATGTGTTCTTGGGTCTGGGTGTGTATGTGTCTGTCAGTGTCTGAGTGTGTGTGACTGTCAGTGTCTGTGTGTGTGTGTGTGTGTGTGTGTGTCAGTGTCTAGGTGTGTGTGTGTGTGTGTGTGTGTGTCAGTGTCTAGGTGTGCATGCATGTCAGTGTCTAGGTGTGCGTATGTGTCAGTGTCTAGGCCTGTGTGTGTGTGTGTCAGTGTCTAGTTGTGTGTGTGTGTGTGTGTCAGTGTCTAGGTTTGCGTGTGTGTGTCAGTGTCTAGGCCGGTGTGTGTGTGTCAGTGTCTAGGCCTGTGTGTGTGTCAGTGTCTATGCATGTGTGTGTGTCAGTGTCTAGGCGTGTGTGTGTGTCAGTGTCTAGGTGTGTGTGTGTTGCAGTGTCTAGTTATGTATGTGTTGCAATGTCTAGGTGTGTGAGCTTTGTCAGTGACTAGCTGTGTGCGCGTCAGTGTCTAAGCCTGTGCATAGTTGTCAGTGTCTAGGCCTGTGTGTGTGTGTCAGTGTCTAGGTGTGTGTGTGTGTGTGTTTAGGTGTGTGTGTGTGTCAGTGTCTAGTTTTGTGTATGTATGTCAGTGTCTAGGTGTTTGTATGTGTGTGTGTCAGTGTCTCGGCGTTTGTGTGTGTCTGTCAGTGTCTGAGTGTGTGTGACTGTCAGTGTCTAGGCATTTGTGTGTCAGTATCGAGGTGTGTGAGTTTTTGTCAGTGTTTAGGTGTGCATATGTGTCAGTGTCTATGTGTGTGGATGTGTGTGTGTCAGTGTCTACTTGTGTGTGTAAGTGTCTACTTGTGTGTGTGTGTAAGTATCTAGTTGTGTGTGAGTGTGTGTGTTACAGTGTCTAGGTGTTTGTGTGTGTTGCAGTGTCTGGGTGTGTGTGTGTCAGTGTCTAGGTGTGTGTGTGTGTCAGTGTCTACGTGTGTGTGTGTGTCAGTGTCTAGGTGTGTGTGTGTGTGTGCCAGGGTCTAGGTGTGTGTATGAGTTCTGGAGTCTGGGTGTGTAAATGTCTGTCAGTGTCTGAGTGTGTGTGACTGTCAGCGTCTGGGTGTGCGTGTGTGTGTGTCAGTATCTAGGTGTGTGTGTGTGTGTGTGTGTGTGTGTGTCAGTGTCTAGGTGTGTGTGTGTCAGCATTTAGGGATGTGTGTCTGTGTGTGTGTCTGTCAGTATCTAGGCATGTATGTGTGTCTTGGTATCTGTGTGTGTGTGTTTGTGTCAGTGTCTAGGTGTGTTTGTGTCAGTGTCTAGGTGTGTTTGTGTCAGTGTCCAGGTGTTTGTGTATGTTGCAGTGTCTAGGTATATATGTGTCAGTGTCTAGGTGTAAGTGTGTGTGTCAGTATTGAGGTGTGTGAGTTTGTGTCAATGTCTGTGTGTGTGCATTTCAGTGTCTAGTTGTGTGTGTGTGTGTCAATGTCTGTGTGTGTGCATTTCAGTGTCTAGGTGTGTGTGTGGGTGTGTAGTGCATGTGTGTATCTGTGTCAGTGTCTAGTTGTGTGTGTGTCAGTGCCTAGGTGTTTGTGTGTGTTGCACTGTCTAGGCCTGTGTGTGTGTGCGCATGTGTGTGTCAGTGTCTAGTTGTGTGTGTGTGTGTTACAGTGTCTAGGTGTGTGTGTGTCAGTGAATAGGACCCTGTGTGTGTCAGTGTCTGAGCCTGTGTGTGTGTGTGTGTCTGTGTCTAGGCCAGTGTCTGTATGTCAGTGTCTAGTTGTGCGTGTGTGTGTATCTTTGTCAGTGTCTAATTGTGTGTGTGACAGTGCTTAGGTGTTTGTGTGTGTTTGCACTGTCTAGACCTGTGTGTGTGTGTGTCAGTGTCAAGTTGTGTGTGTGTGTTACAGTGTCTAAGTGTGTGTGTCATGTCTAGGTGTGTGTGTGAGTGTCAGTATTGAGGTGTGTGAGTTTGTGTCAGTGTCTAGGCGTGTGCATTTCAGTTTCTAGGTCCGTGTGTGTGTGTGTGTGTGTGTGTGTGTGTGTGTGTGTGTGTGTCAGTGTCTAGTTGTGAATGTGTGTGTCCATGTCTAGTGAGTGTGTGTGTCACTGTCTAGTGTGTGTGTGTGTCAGTGTCTAGTATGTGTGTGTGTCAGTGTCTTGTATGTGTGTGTGCCAATGTCTAGTTGTGTGTGTGTGTGTCAGTGTCTAGCTGTTTGTATGTGTGTGTGTCAGTGTCTAGGTGTTTGTGTGTGACTGTCAGTGTCTAGGCATTTGGGTGTCAGTATCGAGGTATGTGAGTTAGTGTCAATGTCTAGGTGTGCATGTGTGTCAGTGTCAAGGTGTGCACATATGTCAGTGTCTACTTGTGTGTGTGTGTGTGTGTGTGTGTAAGTGTCTAGTTGTGTGTGTGTGTGTATTACAGTGTCCAGGTGTTCATGTGTGTTGCAGTGTCTAGGTGTGTGTGTGTGTCAGTGTCTGTGTGTGGTTGTCAGTGTCTAGGTGTGTTTGTGTCTAGTTGTGTGTGTGTGTCAGTGTCTGGGTGTTTACATGTGTGTGTGTCATTGTCTAGGTGTTTGTGTGTGACTGTCAGTATCTAGGTATTTGTGTGTCAGTATCGAGGTGTGTGAGTTTTTTGTCAGTGTCTAGGTGTGCATGTGTGTCAGTGTCAAGGTGTGCATATATGTCAGTGTCTAGGTGTGTGGGTGCGTGTGTGTCAGTGTCTACTTGTGTGTGTGTGTGTGTGTGTAAGTGTCTAGTTGTTTGTGAATGTGTCTGTTACAGTGTCAAGGTGTTTGTGTGTGTTGCAGTGTCAAGGTGTGTGTGTCTGTCAGTGTCTGGGTGTGTGTGTGTCAGTGTATGTGTGTGTGTGTGTCAGTGTCTAGGTGTGTTTACGTCAGTGTCCAGGTGTGCGTATGTGTCTGTGTCTAGTCCTGTGTGTGTGCCAGTGTCTAGTGTGTGTGTGTGTGTCAATGTATAGTTGTGTGTGTGTTGCAGTGGTCTCGGTGTTTGTGTGTGTTGCAGTGTCTACATGTGTGTGTGTGTGTGTGTGTGTGTGTGTGTGTCAGTGTTGAGGTGTGTGAGTTTGTGACAGTGTCTAGGCATGTGCATTTCAGTGTCTAGGTCCGTGTGTGTGTGTTTGTGTGTCAGTGTCTAGTTGTGAGTGTATGTGTCAGTGTCTACTTCTGTGTGTGTGTCAGTGTCTAGGTGTTTGTATGTGTGTGTATCAATGTCTAGGTGTTTGTGTGTGACTGTCAGTGTCTAGGCATTTGTGTGTCAGTATCGAGGTGTATGATTTTGTGTCAGTGTCTAGGTGTGCATGTCTGTCAGTGTCTAGGTGTGCATGTATGTCAAGTGTCAAGGTGTGCATATGTGCCAGTGTCTAGGACTGTGTGTGTGTGGGTCAGTGTCTAGGTGTGTGGGTGTTGCGTGTCAGTCTCTACTTGTGTGTGTGTAAGTGTCTAGTTGTGTGTGAGTGTGTGTGTTGCAGTGCCTAGGTGTTTGTGTGTGTTGCAGTGTCTAGGGGTGTGTGTCTATCAGTGTCTGGGCGTGTGTCTGTCAGTGTGTGTGTGTGTGTGTGTGTGTCAGTGTCTAGGTGTGTTTGTATCAGTGTCCAGGTGTGCGTATGTCTCAGTGTCTAGGCCTGTGGTTGTGCCAGTGTCTAGTGTGTGTGTGTCAATGTCTAGTTGTATGTGTGTGTGTTGCAGCGGTCTCGGTGTTTGTGTGTGTGTTGCAGTGTTTAAGTGCTTGTGTGTGTCAGTATTGAAGTGTGTGAGTTTGTGTTGTGTCTAGTTGTGTGCATTTCAGTGTCTAGTTGTGTGTGTGTCAGTGTCTAGGTATTTGTGTGTGTGTGTCAATGTCTAGGTGTTTGTGTGTGTTGCACTGTTTAGGCGTGTCAGTCTGTGTCAGTGTCTGGGATGTGGGACTGTCAGTGTCTGGGTGTGTGTGTGTATGTCAGTGTCGAGGTGTGTGTGTCAGTGTCGAGGTGTGTTTGTGTGTATCTAGTTGTGTGTGTGTCAATGTCTAGGTGTTTGTGTATCTGCACGGTTTAGGCATGTGAGTCTATTTCAGTGTCTTGGATGTGTGACTGTCAGTGTCTGGATGTGTGTGTGTGTACGTCAGTGTCGAGGTGTGTGTGTCAGTGTTGAGATGTGTATGTCAATGTGGAGGTGTGTGTGTTTGCATTAGTGTCTAGGTGTGTGTGTGTGTTTGTCAGTGTCGTGTGGGTGTGTCCGTGTCATGTGTGTGTGTCAGTGACTTGGTATGTGCGTGAGTCAGTGTCGAGGATGTGTGTGTGTTTGTCAGTGTCTAGGCATGTTTGTGTGTGTTTGTCAGTGGCTAGATGTCTGTGCGTGTGTCAGTATTTAGGGGGTGTGTGTGTATGTCAGTATCTAGGGGTGTGTGTGTGTCAGTATCTGTGTGGGTGTGTTTGTGTCAGTGTCTAGGTGTGTTTGTGTCAGTGTCTTGGAATGTGTGCGTCAGTGTCGAGGTGTTTGTGTATGTTGCAGTGTCTAGTTGTGCGTATGTGTCACTGTCTAGGTGTGTGTGTCAGTGTCTAGGCCTGTGTGAGTGTGTGTGTGTGTATGTGTGTGTGTGTCAGTGTCTAATGTGTGTATGTGTCAATGTCTAGTTGTGTGTGTGTGTGTGAGTGTCCAGGTGTTTGCATGTGTGTGTGTGTCAGTGTCTAGGTGTGTATGTGTCAATGTCTAGTTGTGTGTGTGCATGTCAGTATCTAGGCATTTGTGTGTCAGTATCGAGGTATGTGAGTTTGTGTCAGTGTATAGCTGTGCATATGTGTCAGTGTCAAGGTGTGCATATGTGCCAGTGTCTAGGCCTGTGTGTGTGTGTCAGTGTCTAGGTGTTTGGGTGTGTGCATGTCAGTGTCTACTTATGTGTGTGTAAGTGTCTAGTTGTGTGTGAGTGTGTGTGTTGCAGTGTCTAGGTATTTGTGTGTGTGTAAGTGTCTGGTGTGTGTGTCTGTCAGCGTCTGGGCGTATGTCTGTGTGTGTGTGTGTGTGTGTGTGTGTGTGTGTGAGTGTCTAGGTGTGTTTGTGTCAGTGTCCAGGTGTGCGTATGTGTCAGTGTCTAGGCCTGTGGGTGTGCCAGTGTCTAGTTGTGTGTGTGTCAATGTCTAGGTGTATGTGTGTGTGTTGCAGTGGTCTCGGTGTTTGTGTGTGTGTTGCAGTGTTTATGTGTTTATATGTGTGTGTGTGTCAGTATTGAAGTGTGTTGTGTCTAGGTGTGTGCATTTCAGTGTCTAGTCCTGTGTGTGTGTGTGTGTGTGTGTGTGTGTGTGTGTGTGAGAGAGAGAGAGTTTCTAGTTGTGTGTGTGTCAGTGTCTAGGTATTTGTGTGTGTCTGTCAATGTCTAGGTGTTTGTGTGTGTTGCACTGTTTAGGCGTGTCAGTCTGTGTCAGTGTCTGGGATGTGTGACTGTCAGTGTCTGGGTGTGTTTCTATGTCAGTGTCGAGGTGTGTGTGTCAATGTCAAGGTTTGTGTGTTTGCATCAGTGTCTAGGTGTGTGTGTGTCAGTGTCATGTGTGTGTGTCAGTGTCTAGGTGTGTGTGTGTGTCAGTGTCTAGGTGTGTGTGTTTGTCAGTGTCAAGGCATGTTTGTGTGTGTTTGTCAGTGGCTAGGTGTCTGTGTGAGTGTCAGTACTTAGGGGTGTATGTGTGTCTGTATCTGTGTGGGTGATATATCAGTGTCTAAGTGTGCTTGTGTCAGTGTCTAGGAATGTGTGCATAAATGTCTAGATGTTTGTGTATGCTGCAGTGTCTAGGTGTGTGTGTGTGTGTGTCAATGTGTGTGTGTGTGTCAGTGTCTGGGTGTGCATCTGTGTCACTGTCTAGATGTGTGTGTGTCAGTGTTTAGTCCTGTGTGTGTGTGGGTGTGTGTGTGTCAGTGTCTACTTGTGTGTGTGTGTCTAGGTGTTTGTGTGTGTGTCAGTGTCTAGATGTTTGTGTGTGTGTCAGTGTCTTGGTGTGTGTGTGTCTGTCAGTGTCTGGGCGTGTGTGTGTCAGTGTCTAGGTGTGCGTATGTGTCAGTGTCTAGGTTTGTGTGTGTGTCAGCGTGTAGGGCTGTGTGTGTGTCAGTGTCTAGTTATGTATGTGTTGCAATGTCTAGGTGTGTGAGTTTGTGTCAGTGTCTAAGCCTGTGTGTGTCAGTGTCTAGGACTGTGTGTGTGTCAGTATCTCAGCCCATGTGTGTGTGTGTCGGTGTCTAGTTTGTGTGTGTGTGTGTATCTGTGTCAGTGTCTAGTTGTGTGTGTCACTGCCTAGGTGTTGGTGTGTGTTGCACTGTTTAGGCCTGTGTGTGTGTGCATGTGTGTGTCAGTGTCCAGATGTGTGTGTGTGTGTGTGTGTGTATGTCAGTATTGATGTGTTTGAGTTTGTGTCAGTGTCTAGGTGTATGCATTTCAGTGTCTTGGCCCATGTGTGTGTGTGTGTCAGTGTCTAGTGTGTGTGTCAGTGTCTAGGAATCTGTGCATCAGTGTCCAGGTGTTTGTGTGTATGTCAGTGTCTGGGTGTGCATATGTGTCACTGTCTAGGTGTGTGTGTGTGTGTGTGTGTGTGTGTGTGTGTGTGTGTGTGTGTGTGTGTGTGCGCGCGCGTGTCAGTGTCTACGTGTAAGTATAGCTGTGTGTGTGTGTGTGTGTGAGAGGTTGGTCTCGGTGTTGCAGTGGTCTCGGTGTTTGTGTGTGTGTTGCAGTGTTTATGTGTTTGTGTGTGTGTGTGTGTGTGTCAGTATTGAAGTGTGTGAGTTTGTGTTGTGTCTAGTTGTGTGCATTTCAGTGTCTAGTTGTGTGTGTGTCTAGCTGTGTGTGTGTGTGTGTGTGTGTGTGTGTGTGTGTGTGAGAGAGAGAGAGTTTCTAGTTGTGTGTGTGTCAGTGTCTAGGTATTTTTGTGTGAGTGTCAATGTCTAGGTGTTTGTGTGTGTTGCACTGTTTAGGCATGTCAGTCTGTGTCAGTGTCTGGGATGTGTGACTGTCAGTGTCTGGGATGTGTGACTGTCAGTGTCTGGGTGTGTGTGTACGTCAGTGTCGAGGTGTGTGTGTCAATGTCAAGGTGTGTGTGTTTGCATCAGTGTCTAGGTGTGTGTGTCAGTGTCATGTGTGTGTGTCAGTGTCTAGGTGTGTGTGTTTGTCAGTGTCAAGGCATGTTTGTGTGTGTTTGTCAGTGGCTAGGTGTCTGTGTGAGTGTCAGTACTTAGGGGTGTATGTGTGTCTGTATCTGTGTGGGCGATATATCAGTGTCTAGGTGTGTTTGTGTCAGTGTCTAAGTGTGTTTCTGTCAGTGTCTAGGAATGTGTGCATCAGTGTCTAGGTGTTTGTGTATGTTGCAGTGTCTAGGTGTGTGTGTGTGTGTCTGTCAATGTGTGTGTGTGTGTCAGTGTCTGGGTGTGCATCTGTGTCACTGTCTAGATGTGTGTGTGTCAGTGTCTAGTCCTGTGTGTGTGTGGGTGTGTGCGTGTCAGTGTCTACTTGTATGTGTGTGTGTCTAGGTGTTTGTGTGTGTGTCAATGTCTAGGTGTTTGTGTGTGTGTCAGTGTCTAGGTGTGTGTGTGTCTGTCACTGTCTGGGTGTGACTGGGTGTGTGTGTGTCAGTGTCTAAGTGTGTGTATGTGTCAGTGTCTAGGCCTGTGTGTGTGTCAGTGTGTAGGGCTGTGTGTGTGTTAGTGTCTAGTTATGTGTGTGTTGCAATGTCTAGGTGTGTGAGTTTGTGTCAGTGTCTAAGCCTGTGTGTGTGTGTCAGTGTCTAGGACTGTGTGTGTGTCAGTATCTCAGCCCGGGTGTGTGTGTGTCAGTGTCTAGTTTGTGTGTGTGTGTATGTATCTGTGTCAGTGTCTAGTTGTGTGTGTCAGTGCCTAGGTGTTTGTGTGTGTTGCACTGTCTAGGCCTGTGTGTGTGCGCATGTGTGTGTCAGTGTCCAGATGTGTGTGTGTGTGTGTATGTCAGTATTGAAGTGTTTGAGATTGTGTCAGTGTCTAGGTGTATGCATTTCAGTGTCTTGGCCCGTGTGTGTGTGTCAGTGTCTAGTTGTGAGTGTGTGTGTCAGTGTCTAGTTTGTGTGTGTTACAGTGTCTAGGGGTATGTGTGTGTGTCAGTATTGAGGTGTTTGAGTTTGTGTCAGTGTCTAGGTGTATGCATTTCAGTGTCTCGGCCCGTGTGTGTGTGTGTCAGTGTCTAGTTGTGAGTGTGTGTGTGTGTGTGTGTGTGTGTGTGTGTCAGTGTCTAGTTTTGTGTGTGTTATATTGTCTAGGTGTGTGTGTGTGTCAGTGTCTAGGTATGTGTGTGTGTTTGTTTCATTATTGAGGTATGTGAGTTTGTGTCAGTGTCTAGGTGTGTGTGTGTGTGTGTGTGTGTGTCAGTGTCTAGGTGTGTGTGTTTGTCAGCTTTTAGGGATGTGAGTCTGTGTGTGTGTGTGTGTCTGTCAGTATCTAGGGGTGTGTGTGTATCTCAGTATCTGTGTGTGTGTTTTTTGTGTCAGTGTCTAGGTGTGCGTGCATGTCAGTATCTAGGTGTGCGTATGTGTCAGTGTCTAGGCCTGAGTGTGTGTGTGTGTGTGTGTGTGTGTGTGTGTGTGTGTGTGTGTGTGTGTGTGTGTGTGTGTGTGTGTGTGTGTGTGTCAGTGTCTAGTTGTGTCAGTGTCTAGTTGTGTGTGTGTCTAGTTGTGTGTGTGTTGCAGTGGCTAGGTTTGTGTGTGTGTTGCAGTATCTAGGTGTGTGTGTGTGTGTTGCAGTATATTGGTGCTTGTGTGTGTTGCAGTGTCTAGGTGTGCGTGTCAGTGTCTAGGTGTAAGTGTGTGTGTCAGTATTGAGGTGTGTGAGTTTGTGTCAATGTCTGTGTGGCTAGGTATCTGTGTGTATCAGTATTTAGGGATGTGTGTCTGTGTGTGTGTGTCTGTCAGTATCTAGGGGTGTGTGTGTGTTTCAGCATCTGTGTGTGCGTGTATGTGTCTCAGTATCTGTGTGTGTGTTTGTGTCAGTGTCTAGATGTCTGTGTATTTTGAAGTGTCTAGGTACGTATGTGTCAGTGTCTAGGTGTAAGTGTGTGTGTCAGTATTGAGGTGTGTGAGTTTGTGTCAATGTCTGTGTGTGCGCATTTCAGTGTCTAGGTGTGTGTGTGGGTGTCTAGTGTATGTGTGCATCTGTGTCAGTGTCTAATTGTGTATGTGTCAATGCCTAGGTGTTTTCGTGTGTTGCACTGTCTAGGCATGTGTGTGTTTGTGCGCTTGTGTGTATCAGTGTCTAGTTGTGTGTGTGTGTCAGTGTCTAAGTGTAAGTGTGTGTTGCAGTGTCTAGGTGTGCGTATGTGTCACTGTCTAGGTGTGCGTATGTGTCACTGTCTAGGTGTGTGTGTCAGTGTCTAGGCCTGTGTGTGTGTGTGTGTGTGTGTGTGTGTCAGTGTCTAGGCCTGTGTGTGTGTGTGTGTGTGTGTGTGTCAGTGTCTAGTTGTGTGTGTGTGTGTGTCAGTGTCTAAGTGTTTGCATGTGTGTGTGTGTCAGTGTATGGTGTGTACGTGTCAATGTCTAGTTGTGTGTGTGCATGTCAGTGTCGGGGTGTGTGAGTTTGTGTCAGTGTATGGCTGTGCATGTGTTTCAGTGTCAAGGTGTGCATATGTGCCAGTGTCTAGGCCAGTGTTTGTGTGTCAGTGTCTAGGTGTGTGTGTGTGTGCGTGTCAGTGTCTACTTGTGTGTGTGTAAGTGTCTAGTTGAGTGTGAATGTGTGCGTTGCAGTGTCTAGCTGTTTGTGTGTGATGCAATGTCTAGGTGTGTGTGTCTGTCAGCGTCTGGGCGTATGTCTGTCAGTGTCTGTGTGTGTGTGTGTGTGTGAGTGTCTAGGTGTGTTTGTGTCAGTGTCCAGGTGTGCGTATGTGTCAGTGTCTAGGCCTGTGGGTGTGCCAGTGTCTAGTGTGTGTGTGTGTCAATGTCTAGTTGTATGTGTGTGTGTTGCAGTGGTCTCGGTGTTTGTGTGTGTGTTGCAGTGTTCATGTGTTTGTATGTGTGTGTGTGTCAGTATTGAAGTGTGTGAGTTTGTGTTGTGTCTAGGTGTGTGCATTTCAGTGTCTAGCTGTGTGTGTGTCTAGCTGTGTGTCAGTGTGAGTGTCTAGTTGTGTGTGTGTCAGCGTCTAGGTATTTGTGTGTGTGTGTCAATGTCTAGGTGTTTTTGTGTGTTGCACTGTTTAGGCATGTCAGTCTGTGTCAGTGTCTGGGATGTGTAACTGTCAGTGTCTGGGTGTGTGTGTGTCTTGGTGTGTTTGTGTGTCAGTGTCTAGTTATGTGTGTGTTGCAATGTCTAGGTATGAGCTTTGTAAGTGACTAGATGTGTGCGCGTCAGTATCTACTTGTGTGTGTGTGTGTCTAGGTGTTTGTGTGTGTTGCAGTGTCTAGGTGTGTGTGTGGGTGTCTAGTGTATGTGTGTATCTGTGTCAGTGTCTAGTTGTGTGTGGTCAGTGCCTAGGTGTTTGTGTGTGTTGCACTGTCTAGGCCTGTGTGTGTGTGTGCATGTGTGTGTCAGTGTCTAGTTTTGTGTGTGTGTGTGTGTGTGTGTGTGTGTGTGTGTGTGTGTGTGTGTGTTTGTGTTACAGTGTCTAGGTGTGTGTGTGTGTGTCAGTGTCAAGGACCCTGTGTGTGTCGGTGTCTGAGTGTGTGTGTGTGTGTCTGTGTCTAGACCAGTGTCTGTATGTCAGTGTCTAGATGTGTGTGTGTGTATCTTTGTCAGTGTCTAGTTGTGTGTCTGTCAGTGCCTAGGTGTTTGTGTGTGTTGCACTGTCTAGGCCTGTGTGTGTGTATGTGTGTGTCAGACTCAAGTTGTGTGTGTGTGTTACAGTGTCTAAGTGTATGTGTGTCATGTCTAGGTGTGTGTGTGTGTGTGTGTGTGAGTGTCAGTATTGAGACGTGTGAGTTTGTGTCAGTGTCTAGGCGTGTGCATTTCAGTGTCTAGGCCCGTGTGTGTGTGTCAGTGTTTAGTGTGTGTGTGTCAGTGTCTAGTGTGTGTGTGTGTCAGTGTCTAGCGTGTGTGTGTGTGTGTGTGTGTGTGTGTGTCAATGTCTAGTTGTGTGTATGTATATCAGTGTCTAGGTGTTTGTATGTGTGTGTGTCAGTGTCTAGGCGTTTGTGTGTGTCTGTCAGTGTCTGAGTGTGTGTGACTGTCATTGTCTAGGCACTGTGTGTGTCAGTATCGAGGTGTGTGATTTTGTGTCAATGTCTGTGTGTGTGCATTTCAGTGTCTAGGTGTGTGTGTGGGTGTCTAGTGCATGTGTGTATCTGTGTCAGTGTCTAGTTGTGTGTGTGTCAGTGCCTAGGTGTTTGTGTGTGTTGCACTGTCTAGGCCTGTGTGTGTGTGCATGTGTGTGTCAGTGTCTAGTTGTGTGTGTGTGTGTTACAGTGTCTAGGTGTGTGTGTGTCAGTGAATAGGACCCTGTGTGTGTCAGTGTCTGAGCCTGTGTGTGTGTGTGTGTCTGTGTCTAAGCCAGTGTCTGTATGTCAGTGTCTAGTTGTGCGTGTGTGTGTATCTTTGTCAGTGTCTAATTGTGTGTGTGACATTGCTTAGATGTTTGTGTGTGTTTGCACTGTCTAGACCTGTGTGTGTGTGTGTGTCAGTGTCAAGTTGTGTGTGTGTGTTACAGTGTCTAAGTGTGTGTGTCATGTCTAGGTGTGTGTGTGAGTGTCAGTATTGAGGTGTGTGAGTTTGTGTCAGTGTCTAGGCGTGTGCATTTCAGTTTCTAGGTCCGTGTGTGTGTGTGTGTGTGTGTGTCAGTGTCTAGTTGTGAGTGTGTGTGTCCGTGTCTAGTGAGTGTGTGTGTCAGTGTCTAGTGTGCGTGTGTGTCAATGTCTAGTTGTGTGTGTGTGTCAGTGTCTAGCTGTTTGTATGTGTGTGTCAGTGTCTAGGTGTTTGTGCGTGACTGTCAGTGTCTAGGCATTTGGGTGTTAGTATCAAGGTATGTGAGTTAGTGTCAATGTCTAGGTGTGCATGTGTGTCAGTGTCAAGGTGTGCACATATGTCAGTGTCTAGGTGTGTGGGTGTGTGTCTGTCACTGTCTACTTGTGTGTGAGTGTGTGTTACAGTGTCTAGGTGTTCATGTGTGTTGCAGTGTCTAGGTGTATGTGTGTGTCAGTGTCTGTGTGTGGTTGTCAGTGTCTAGGTGTGTTTGTGTCTAGTTGTGTGTGTGTGTCAGTGTCTGGGTGTTTATATGTGTGTGTGCCAGTGTCTAGGTGTGTGTATGTGTTCTGGAGTCTGGGTGTGTATGTGACTGTCAGTGTCTGTGTGTGTGTGTGTGTGTCAGTGTCTAGGTGTGTGTGTGTGTGTGTGTGTCAGTGTCTAGGTGTGTGTGTCTGTCAGCTTTTAGGGATGTGTGTCTGTGTGTGTGTCTGTCAGTATCTAGGGATGTTTGTGTGTCTCAGTATCTGTGTGTGTGTGTGTTTGTGTCAGTGTCTCGGTGTGTTTGTGTCAGTGTCTAGGTGTTTGTGTCAGTGTCTTGGTGTGTGTTTTGTGTGTTAGTGTCTAGGCGTGTGTGACTTTGTATCAGTGTCAAGGTGTGCGTGCATGTCAGTGTCTAGGTCTGCGTATGTGTCAGTGTCTAGGCCTGTGTGTGTCAGTGTCTAGTTGTTTGTGTGTGTGTGTCAGTGTCTAGGTGTGTGTGTGTGTGTCAGTGTCTAGGCCAGTGTGTGTGTGTCAGTGTCTAGGCCTGTGTGTGTGTCAGTGTCTAGGCTTGTGTGTGTGTCAGTGTCTAGGTGTGTGTGTGTTGCAGTGTCTAGTTATGTGTGTGTTGCAATGTCTAGGTGTGTGAGCTTTGTCAGTGACTAGCTGTGTGCGCGTCAGTGTCTAAGCCTGTGCATAGTTGTCAGTGTCTAGGCCTGTTTGTGTGTGTCAGTGTCTAGGTGTGTGTGTGTGTGTCAATGTCTAGTTGTGTGTTTGTATGTCAGTGTCTAGGTGTTTGTATGTGTGTGTGTCAGTGTCTAGGCATCTGTGTGTGTCTGTCAGTGTCTGAGTGTGTGTGACTGTCAGTGTCTAGGCATTTGTGTGTCAGTATCGAGGTGTGTGAGTTTGTGTCAATGTTTAGGCATGCATGTTTGTCAGTGTCAAGGTGTGCATATGTGTCAGTGACTATGTGTGTGGATGTGTGTGTGTCAGTGTCTACTTGTGTGCGTAAGTGTCTACTTGTGTGTGTGCGTAAGTGTCTAGTTGTGTGTGAGTGTGTGTGTTGCAGTGTCTGGGTGTGTGTGTGTCAGTGTCTAGGTGTGTGTGTGTGTGTCAGTGTCTAGGTGTGTGTGTGTATGTGTTCTTGGGTCTGGGTGTGTATGTGTCTGTCAGTGTCTGAGTGTGTGTGACTGTCAGTGTCTGTGTGTGTGTGTGTGTGTGTGTGTGTGTGTCAGTGTCTAGGTGTGTGTGTGTGTGTGTGTGTCAGTGTCTAGGTGTGCATGCATGTCAGTGTCTAGGTGTGCGTATGTGTCAGTGTCTAGGCCTGTGTGTGTGTGTGTCAGTGTCTAGTTGTGTGTGTGTGTGTGTGTCAGTGTCTAGGTTTGCGTGTGTGTGTCAGTGTCTAGGCCGGTGTGTGTGTGTCAGTGTCTAGGCCTGTGTGTGTGTCAGTGTCTATGCATGTGTGTGTGTCAGTGTCTAGGCGTGTGTGTGTGTCAGTGTCTAGGTGTGTGTGTGTTGCAGTGTCTAGTTATGTATGTGTTGCAATTTCTAGGTGTGTGAGCTTTGTCAGTGACTAGCTGTGTGCGCGTCAGTGTCTAAGCCTGTGCATAGTTGTCAGTGTCTAGGCCTGTGTGTGTGTGTCAGTGTCTAGGTGTGTGTGTGTGTGTGTTTAGGTGTGTGTGTGTGTCAGTGTCTAGTTTTGTGTATGTATGTCAGTGTCTAGGTGTTTGTATGTGTGTGTGTCTGTGTCTCGGCGTTTGTGTGTGTCTGTCAGTGTCTGAGTGTGTGTGACTGTCAGTGTCTAGGCATTTGTGTGTCAGTATCGAGGTGTGTGAGTTTTTGTCAGTGTTTAGGTGTGCATATGTGTCAGTGTCTATGTGTGTGGATGTGTGTGTGTCAGTGTCTACTTGTGTGTGTAAGTGTCTACTTGTGTGTGTGTGTAAGTATCTAGTTGTGTGTGAGTGTGTGTGTTACAGTGTCTAGGTGTTTGTGTGTGTTGCAGTGTCTGGGTGTGTGTGTGTCAGTGTCTAGGTGTGTGTGTGTGTCAGTGTCTACGTGTGTGTGTGTGTCAGTGTCTAGGTGTGTGTGTGTGTGTGCCAGGGTCTAGGTGTGTGTATGAGTTCTGGAGTCTGGGTGTGTAAATGTCTGTCAGTGTCTGAGTGTGTGTGACTGTCAGCGTCTGGGTGTGCGTGTGTGTGTGTCAGTATCTAGGTGTGTGTGTGTGTGTGTGTGTGTGTGTGTGTGTGTCAGTGTCTAGGTGTGTGTGTGTCAGCATTTAGGGATGTGTGTCTGTGTGTGTGTCTGTCAGTATCTAGGCATGTATGTGTGTCTTGGTATCTGTGTGTGTGTGTTTGTGTCAGTGTCTAGGTGTGTTTGTGTCAGTGTCTAGGTGTGTTTGTGTCAGTGTCCAGGTGTTTGTGTATGTTGCAGTGTCTAGGTATATATGTGTCAGTGTCTAGGTGTAAGTGTGTGTGTCAGTATTGAGGTGTGTGAGTTTGTGTCAATGTCTGTGTGTGTGCATTTCAGTGTCTAGTTGTGTGTGTGTGTGTCAATGTCTGTGTGTGTGCATTTCAGTGTCTAGGTGTGTGTGTGGGTGTGTAGTGCATGTGTGTATCTGTGTCAGTGTCTAGTTGTGTGTGTGTCAGTGCCTAGGTGTTTGTGTGTGTTGCACTGTCTAGGCCTGTGTGTGTGTGCGCATGTGTGTGTCAGTGTCTAGTTGTGTGTGTGTGTGTTACAGTGTCTAGGTGTGTGTGTGTCAGTGAATAGGACCCTGTGTGTGTCAGTGTCTGAGCCTGTGTGTGTGTGTGTGTCTGTGTCTAGGCCAGTGTCTGTATGTCAGTGTCTAGTTGTGCGTGTGTGTGTATCTTTGTCAGTGTCTAATTGTGTGTGTGACAGTGCTTAGGTGTTTGTGTGTGTTTGCACTGTCTAGACCTGTGTGTGTGTGTGTCAGTGTCAAGTTGTGTGTGTGTGTTACAGTGTCTAAGTGTGTGTGTCATGTCTAGGTGTGTGTGTGAGTGTCAGTATTGAGGTGTGTGAGTTTGTGTCAGTGTCTAGGCGTGTGCATTTCAGTTTCTAGGTCCGTGTGTGTGTGTGTGTGTGTGTGTGTCAGTGTCTAGTTGTGAATGTGTGTGTCCGTGTCTAGTGAGTGTGTGTGTCACTGTCTAGTGTGTGTGTGTGTCAGTGTCTAGTATGTGTGTGTGTCAGTGTCTAGTATGTGTGTGTGCCAATGTCTAGTTGTGTGTGTGTGTGTCAGTGTCTGGGTGTTTACATGTGTGTGTGTCATTGTCTAGGTGTTTGTGTGTGACTGTCAGTATCTAGGTATTTGTGTGTCAGTATCGAGGTGTGTGAGTTTTTTGTCAGTGTCTAGGTGTGCATGTGTGTCAGTGTCAAGGTGTGCATATATGTCAGTGTCTAGGTGTGTGGGTGCGTGTGTGTCAGTGTCTACTTGTGTGTGTGTGTGTGTGTGTGTAAGTGTCTAGTTGTTTGTGAATGTGTCTGTTACAGTGTCAAGGTGTTTGTGTGTGTTGCAGTGTCAAGGTGTGTGTGTCTGTCAGTGTCTGGGTGTGTGTGTGTCAGTGTATGTGTGTGTGTGTGTCAGTGTCTAGGTGTGTTTACGTCAGTGTCCAGGTGTGCGTATGTGTCTGTGTCTAGTCCTGTGTGTGTGCCAGTGTCTAGTGTGTGTGTGTGTGTCAATGTATAGTTGTGTGTGTGTTGCAGTGGTCTCGGTGTTTGTGTGTGTTGCAGTGTCTACATGTGTGTGTGTGTGTGTGTGTGTGTGTGTGTGTGTGTGTGTCAGTGTTGAGGTGTGTGAGTTTGTGACAGTGTCTAGGCATGTGCATTTCAGTGTCTAGGTCCGTGTGTGTGTGTTTGTGTGTCAGTGTCTAGTTGTGAGTGTATGTGTCAGTGTCTACTTCTGTGTGTGTGTCAGTGTCTAGGTGTTTGTATGTGTGTGTATCAATGTCTAGGTGTTTGTGTGTGACTGTCAGTGTCTAGGCATTTGTGTGTCAGTATCGAGGTGTATGATTTTGTGTCAGTGTCTAGGTGTGCATGTCTGTCAGTGTCTAGGTGTGCATGTATGTCAAGTGTCAAGGTGTGCATATGTGCCAGTGTCTAGGACTGTGTGTGTGTGGGTCAGTGTCTAGGTGTGTGGGTGTTGCGTGTCAGTCTCTACTTGTGTGTGTGTAAGTGTCTAGTTGTGTGTGAGTGTGTGTGTTGCAGTGCCTAGGTGTTTGTGTGTGTTGCAGTGTCTAGGGGTGTGTGTCTATCAGTGTCTGGGCGTGTGTCTGTCAGTGTGTGTGTGTGTGTGTGTGTGTCAGTGTCTAGGTGTGTTTGTATCAGTGTCCAGGTGTGCGTATGTCTCAGTGTCTAGGCCTGTGGTTGTGCCAGTGTCTAGTGTGTGTGTGTCAATGTCTAGTTGTATGTGTGTGTGTTGCAGCGGTCTCGGTGTTTGTGTGTGTGTTGCAGTGTTTAAGTGCTTGTGTGTGTCAGTATTGAAGTGTGTGAGTTTGTGTTGTGTCTAGTTGTGTGCATTTCAGTGTCTAGTTGTGTGTGTGTCAGTGTCTAGGTATTTGTGTGTGTGTGTCAATGTCTAGGTGTTTGTGTGTGTTGCACTGTTTAGGCGTGTCAGTCTGTGTCAGTGTCTGGGATGTGGGACTGTCAGTGTCTGGGTGTGTGTGTGTATGTCAGTGTCGAGGTGTGTGTGTCAGTGTCGAGGTGTGTTTGTGTGTATCTAGTTGTGTGTGTGTCAATGTCTAGGTGTTTGTGTATCTGCACGGTTTAGGCATGTGAGTCTATTTCAGTGTCTTGGATGTGTGACTGTCAGTGTCTGGATGTGTGTGTGTGTACGTCAGTGTCGAGGTGTGTGTGTCAGTGTTGAGATGTGTATGTCAATGTGGAGGTGTGTGTGTTTGCATTAGTGTCTAGGTGTGTGTGTGTGTTTGTCAGTGTCGTGTGGGTGTGTCCGTGTCATGTGTGTGTGTCAGTGACTTGGTATGTGCGTGAGTCAGTGTCGAGGATGTGTGTGTGTTTGTCAGTGTCTAGGCATGTTTGTGTGTGTTTGTCAGTGGCTAGATGTCTGTGCGTGTGTCAGTATTTAGGGGGTGTGTGTGTATGTCAGTATCTAGGGGTGTGTGTGTGTCAGTATCTGTGTGGGTGTGTTTGTGTCAGTGTCTAGGTGTGTTTGTGTCAGTGTCTTGGAATGTGTGCGTCAGTGTCGAGGTGTTTGTGTATGTTGCAGTGTCTAGTTGTGCGTATGTGTCACTGTCTAGGTGTGTGTGTCAGTGTCTAGGCCTGTGTGAGTGTGTGTGTGTGTATGTGTGTGTGTGTCAGTGTCTAATGTGTGTATGTGTCAATGTCTAGTTGTGTGTGTGTGTGTGAGTGTCCAGGTGTTTGCATGTGTGTGTGTGTCAGTGTCTAGGTGTGTATGTGTCAATGTCTAGTTGTGTGTGTGCATGTCAGTATCTAGGCATTTGTGTGTCAGTATCGAGGTATGTGAGTTTGTGTCAGTGTATAGCTGTGCATATGTGTCAGTGTCAAGGTGTGCATATGTGCCAGTGTCTAGGCCTGTGTGTGTGTGTCAGTGTCTAGGTGTTTGGGTGTGTGCATGTCAGTGTCTACTTATGTGTGTGTAAGTGTCTAGTTGTGTGTGAGTGTGTGTGTTGCAGTGTCTAGGTATTTGTGTGTGTGTAAGTGTCTGGTGTGTGTGTCTGTCAGCGTCTGGGCGTATGTCTGTCTGTGTGTGTGTGTGTGTGTGTGTGTGTGTGAGTGTCTAGGTGTGTTTGTGTCAGTGTCCAGGTGTGCGTATGTGTCAGTGTCTAGGCCTGTGGGTGTGCCAGTGTCTAGTTGTGTGTGTGTCAATGTCTAGGTGTATGTGTGTGTGTTGCAGTGGTCTCGGTGTTTGTGTGTGTGTTGCAGTGTTTATGTGTTTATATGTGTGTGTGTGTCAGTATTGAAGTGTGTTGTGTCTAGGTGTGTGCATTTCAGTGTCTAGTCCTGTGTGTGTGTGTGTGTGTGTGTGTGTGTGTGTGTGTGTGTGTGTGAGAGAGAGAGAGTTTCTAGTTGTGTGTGTGTCAGTGTCTAGGTGTTTGGGTGTGTGCATGTCAGTGTCTACTTATGTGTGTGTAAGTGTCTAGTTGTGTGTGAGTGTGTGTGTTGCAGTGTCTAGGTATTTGTGTGTGTGTAAGTGTCTGGTGTGTGTGTCTGTCAGCGTCTGGGCGTATGTCTGTCTGTGTGTGTGTGTGTGTGTGTGTGTGTGTGTGTGAGTGTCTAGGTGTGTTTGTGTCAGTGTCCAGGTGTGCGTATGTGTCAGTGTCTAGGCCTGTGGGTGTGCCAGTGTCTAGTTGTGTGTGTGTCAATGTCTAGGTGTATGTGTGTGTGTTGCAGTGGTCTCGGTGTTTGTGTGTGTGTTGCAGTGTTTATGTGTTTATATGTGTGTGTGTGTCAGTATTGAAGTGTGTTGTGTCTAGGTGTGTGCATTTCAGTGTCTAGTCCTGTGTGTGTGTGTGTGTGTGTGTGTGTGTGTGTGTGTGTGTGAGAGAGAGAGAGTTTCTAGTTGTGTGTGTGTCAGTGTCTAGGTATTTGTGTGTGTCTGTCAATGTCTAGGTGTTTGTGTGTGTTGCACTGTTTAGGCGTGTCAGTCTGTGTCAGTGTCTGGGATGTGTGACTGTCAGTGTCTGGGTGTGTTTCTATGTCAGTGTCGAGGTGTGTGTGTCAATGTCAAGGTTTGTGTGTTTGCATCAGTGTCTAGGTGTGTGTGTGTCAGTGTCATGTGTGTGTGTGTCAGTGTCTAGGTGTGTGTGTTTGTCAGTGTCAAGGCATGTTTGTGTGTGTTTGTCAGTGGCTAGGTGTCTGTGTGAGTGTCAGTACTTAGGGGTGTATGTGTGTCTGTATCTGTGTGGGTGATATATCAGTGTCTAAGTGTGCTTGTGTCAGTGTCTAGGAATGTGTGCATAAATGTCTAGATGTTTGTGTATGCTGCAGTGTCTAGGTGTGTGTGTGTGTGTGTCAATGTGTGTGTGTGTGTCAGTGTCTGGGTGTGCATCTGTGTCACTGTCTAGATGTGTGTGTGTCAGTGTTTAGTCCTGTGTGTGTGTGGGTGTGTGTGTGTCAGTGTCTACTTGTGTGTGTGTGTCTAGGTGTTTGTGTGTGTGTCAGTGTCTAGATGTTTGTGTGTGTGTCAGTGTCTTGGTGTGTGTGTGTCTGTCAGTGTCTGGGCGTGTGTGTGTCAGTGTCTAGGTGTGCGTATGTGTCAGTGTCTAGGTTTGTGTGTGTGTCAGCGTGTAGGGCTGTGTGTGTGTCAGTGTCTAGTTATGTATGTGTTGCAATGTCTAGGTGTGTGAGTTTGTGTCAGTGTCTAAGCCTGTGTGTGTCAGTGTCTAGGACTGTGTGTGTGTCAGTATCTCAGCCCATGTGTGTGTGTGTCGGTGTCTAGTTTGTGTGTGTGTGTGTATCTGTGTCAGTGTCTAGTTGTGTGTGTCACTGCCTAGGTGTTGGTGTGTGTTGCACTGTTTAGGCCTGTGTGTGTGTGCATGTGTGTGTCAGTGTCCAGATGTGTGTGTGTGTGTGTGTGTGTGTGTATGTCAGTATTGATGTGTTTGAGTTTGTGTCAGTGTCTAGGTGTATGCATTTCAGTGTCTTGGCCCATGTGTGTGTGTGTGTCAGTGTCTAGTGTGTGTGTCAGTGTCTAGGAATCTGTGCATCAGTGTCCAGGTGTTTGTGTGTATGTCAGTGTCTGGGTGTGCATATGTGTCACTGTCTAGGTGTGTGTGTGTCTGTGTGTGTGTGTGTGTGTGTGTGTGTGTGTGTGTGCGCGCGCGTGTCAGTGTCTACGTGTAAGTATAGCTGTGTGTGTGTGTGTGTGTGAGAGGTTGGTCTCGGTGTTGCAGTGGTCTCGGTGTTTGTGTGTGTGTTGCAGTGTTTATGTGTTTGTGTGTGTGTGTGTGTGTGTGTCAGTATTGAAGTGTGTGAGTTTGTGTTGTGTCTAGTTGTGTGCATTTCAGTGTCTAGTTGTGTGTGTGTCTAGCTGTGTGTGTGTGTGTGTGTGTGTGTGTGTGTGTGTGTGTGAGAGAGAGAGAGTTTCTAGTTGTGTGTGTGTCAGTGTCTAGGTATTTTTGTGTGAGTGTCAATGTCTAGGTGTTTGTGTGTGTTGCACTGTTTAGGCATGTCAGTCTGTGTCAGTGTCTGGGATGTGTGACTGTCAGTGTCTGGGATGTGTGACTGTCAGTGTCTGGGTGTGTGTGTACGTCAGTGTCGAGGTGTGTGTGTCAATGTCAAGGTGTGTGTGTTTGCATCAGTGTCTAGGTGTGTGTGTCAGTGTCATGTGTGTGTGTCAGTGTCTAGGTGTGTGTGTTTGTCAGTGTCAAGGCATGTTTGTGTGTGTTTGTCAGTGGCTAGGTGTCTGTGTGAGTGTCAGTACTTAGGGGTGTATGTGTGTCTGTATCTGTGTGGGCGATATATCAGTGTCTAGGTGTGTTTGTGTCAGTGTCTAAGTGTGTTTCTGTCAGTGTCTAGGAATGTGTGCATCAGTGTCTAGGTGTTTGTGTATGTTGCAGTGTCTAGGTGTGTGTGTGTGTGTCTGTCAATGTGTGTGTGTGTGTCAGTGTCTGGGTGTGCATCTGTGTCACTGTCTAGATGTGTGTGTGTCAGTGTCTAGTCCTGTGTGTGTGTGGGTGTGTGCGTGTCAGTGTCTACTTGTATGTGTGTGTGTCTAGGTGTTTGTGTGTGTGTCAATGTCTAGGTGTTTGTGTGTGTGTCAGTGTCTAGGTGTGTGTGTGTCTGTCACTGTCTGGGTGTGACTGGGTGTGTGTGTGTCAGTGTCTAAGTGTGTGTATGTGTCAGTGTCTAGGCCTGTGTGTGTGTCAGTGTGTAGGGCTGTGTGTGTGTTAGTGTCTAGTTATGTGTGTGTTGCAATGTCTAGGTGTGTGAGTTTGTGTCAGTGTCTAAGCCTGTGTGTGTGTGTCAGTGTCTAGGACTGTGTGTGTGTCAGTATCTCAGCCCGGGTGTGTGTGTGTCAGTGTCTAGTTTGTGTGTGTGTGTATGTATCTGTGTCAGTGTCTAGTTGTGTGTGTCAGTGCCTAGGTGTTTGTGTGTGTTGCACTGTCTAGGCCTGTGTGTGTGCGCATGTGTGTGTCAGTGTCCAGATGTGTGTGTGTGTGTGTATGTCAGTATTGAAGTGTTTGAGATTGTGTCAGTGTCTAGGTGTATGCATTTCAGTGTCTTGGCCCGTGTGTGTGTGTCAGTGTCTAGTTGTGAGTGTGTGTGTCAGTGTCTAGTTTGTGTGTGTTACAGTGTCTAGGGGTATGTGTGTGTGTCAGTATTGAGGTGTTTGAGTTTGTGTCAGTGTCTAGGTGTATGCATTTCAGTGTCTCGGCCCGTGTGTGTGTGTGTCAGTGTCTAGTTGTGAGTGTGTGTGTGTGTGTGTGTGTGTGTGTGTCAGTGTCTAGTTTTGTGTGTGTTATATTGTCTAGGTGTGTGTGTGTGTCAGTGTCTAGGTATGTGTGTGTGTTTGTTTCATTATTGAGGTATGTGAGTTTGTGTCAGTGTCTAGGTGTGTGTGTGTGTGTGTGTGTGTGTCAGTGTCTAGGTGTGTGTGTTTGTCAGCTTTTAGGGATGTGAGTCTGTGTGTGTGTGTGTGTCTGTCAGTATCTAGGGGTGTGTGTGTATCTCAGTATCTGTGTGTGTGTTTTTTGTGTCAGTGTCTAGGTGTGCGTGCATGTCAGTATCTAGGTGTGCGTATGTGTCAGTGTCTAGGCCTGAGTGTGTGTGTGTGTGTGTGTGTGTGTGTGTGTGTCAGTGTCTAGTTGTGTCAGTGTCTAGTTGTGTGTGTGTCTAGTTGTGTGTGTGTTGCAGTGGCTAGGTTTGTGTGTGTGTTGCAGTATCTAGGTGTGTGTGTGTGTGTTGCAGTATATTGGTGCTTGTGTGTGTTGCAGTGTCTAGGTGTGCGTGTCAGTGTCTAGGTGTAAGTGTGTGTGTCAGTATTGAGGTGTGTGAGTTTGTGTCAATGTCTGTGTGGCTAGGTATCTGTGTGTATCAGTATTTAGGGATGTGTGTCTGTGTGTGTGTGTCTGTCAGTATCTAGGGGTGTGTGTGTGTGTTTCAGCATCTGTGTGTGCGTGTATGTGTCTCAGTATCTGTGTGTGTGTTTGTGTCAGTGTCTAGATGTCTGTGTATTTTGAAGTGTCTAGGTACGTATGTGTCAGTGTCTAGGTGTAAGTGTGTGTGTCAGTATTGAGGTGTGTGAGTTTGTGTCAATGTCTGTGTGTGCGCATTTCAGTGTCTAGGTGTGTGTGTGGGTGTCTAGTGTATGTGTGCATCTGTGTCAGTGTCTAATTGTGTATGTGTCAATGCCTAGGTGTTTTCGTGTGTTGCACTGTCTAGGCATGTGTGTGTTTGTGCGCTTGTGTGTATCAGTGTCTAGTTGTGTGTGTGTGTCAGTGTCTAAGTGTAAGTGTGTGTTGCAGTGTCTAGGTGTGCGTATGTGTCACTGTCTAGGTGTGCGTATGTGTCACTGTCTAGGTGTGTGTGTCAGTGTCTAGGCCTGTGTGTGTGTGTGTGTGTGTGTGTGTGTGTGTGTGTCAGTGTCTAGGCCTGTGTGTGTGTGTGTGTGTGTGTGTGTGTCAGTGTCTAGTTGTGTGTGTGTGTGTGTCAGTGTCTAAGTGTTTGCATGTGTGTGTGTGTCAGTGTATGGTGTGTACGTGTCAATGTCTAGTTGTGTGTGTGCATGTCAGTGTCGGGGTGTGTGAGTTTGTGTCAGTGTATGGCTGTGCATGTGTGTCAGTGTCAAGGTGTGCATATGTGCCAGTGTCTAGGCCAGTGTTTGTGTGTCAGTGTCTAGGTGTGTGTGTGTGTGCGTGTCAGTGTCTACTTGTGTGTGTGTAAGTGTCTAGTTGAGTGCGAATGTGTGCGTTGCAGTGTCTAGCTGTTTGTGTGTGATGCAATGTCTAGGTGTGTGTGTCTGTCAGCGTCTGGGCGTATGTCTGTCAGTGTCTGTGTGTGTGTGTGTGTGTGTGTGTGTGTGTGTGTGTGAGTGTCTAGGTGTGTTTGTGTCAGTGTCCAGGTGTGCGTATGTGTCAGTGTCTAGGCCTGTGGGTGTGCCAGTGTCTAGTGTGTGTGTGTGTCAATGTCTAGTTGTATGTGTGTGTGTTGCAGTGGTCTCGGTGTTTGTGTGTGTGTTGCAGTGTTCATGTGTTTGTATGTGTGTGTGTGTCAGTATTGAAGTGTGTGAGTTTGTGTTGTGTCTAGGTGTGTGCATTTCAGTGTCTAGCTGTGTGTGTGTCTAGCTGTGTGTCAGTGTGAGTGTCTAGTTGTGTGTGTGTCAGCGTCTAGGTATTTGTGTGTGTGTGTCAATGTCTAGGTGTTTTTGTGTGTTGCACTGTTTAGGCATGTCAGTCTGTGTCAGTGTCTGGGATGTGTAACTGTCAGTGTCTGGGTGTGTGTGTGTCTTGGTGTGTTTGTGTGTCAGTGTCTAGTTATGTGTGTGTTGCAATGTCTAGGTATGAGCTTTGTAAGTGACTAGATGTGTGCGCGTCAGTATCTACTTGTGTGTGTGTGTGTCTAGGTGTTTGTGTGTGTTGCAGTGTCTAGGTGTGTGTGTGGGTGTCTAGTGTATGTGTGTATCTGTGTCAGTGTCTAGTTGTGTGTGGTCAGTGCCTAGGTGTTTGTGTGTGTTGCACTGTCTAGGCCTGTGTGTGTGTGTGCATGTGTGTGTCAGTGTCTAGTTTGTGTGTGTGTGTGTGTGTGTGTGTGTGTGTGTGTGTGTGTGTGTGTGTGTGTGTGTGTGTTTGTGTTACAGTGTCTAGGTGTGTGTGTGTGTGTCAGTGTCAAGGACCCTGTGTGTGTCGGTGTCTGAGTGTGTGTGTGTGTGTCTGTGTCTAGACCAGTGTCTGTATGTCAGTGTCTAGATGTGTGTGTGTGTATCTTTGTCAGTGTCTAGTTGTGTGTCTGTCAGTGCCTAGGTGTTTGTGTGTGTTGCACTGTCTAGGCCTGTGTGTGTGTATGTATGTGTCAGACTCAAGTTGTGTGTGTGTGTTACAGTGTCTAAGTGTATGTGTGTCATGTCTAGGTGTGTGTGTGTGTGTGTGTGTGAGTGTCAGTATTGAGACGTGTGAGTTTGTGTCAGTGTCTAGGCGTGTGCATTTCAGTGTCTAGGCCCGTGTGTGTGTGTCAGTGTTTAGTGTGTGTGTGTCAGTGTCTAGTGTGTGTGTGTGTCAGTGTCTAGCGTGTGTGTGTGTGTGTGTGTGTGTGTGTGTGTGTCAATGTCTAGTTGTGTGTATGTATATCAGTGTCTAGGTGTTTGTATGTGTGTGTGTCAGTGTCTAGGCGTTTGTGTGTGTCTGTCAGTGTCTGAGTGTGTGTGACTGTCATTGTCTAGGCACTGTGTGTGTCAGTATCGAGGTGTGTGATTTTGTGTCAATGTCTGTGTGTGTGCATTTCAGTGTCTAGGTGTGTGTGTGGGTGTCTAGTGCATGTGTGTATCTGTGTCAGTGTCTAGTTGTGTGTGTGTCAGTGCCTAGGTGTTTGTGTGTGTTGCACTGTCTAGGCCTGTGTGTGTGTGCATGTGTGTGTCAGTGTCTAGTTGTGTGTGTGTGTGTTACAGTGTCTAGGTGTGTGTGTGTCAGTGAATAGGACCCTGTGTGTGTCAGTGTCTGAGCCTGTGTGTGTGTGTGTGTCTGTGTCTAAGCCAGTGTCTGTATGTCAGTGTCTAGTTGTGCGTGTGTGTGTATCTTTGTCAGTGTCTAATTGTGTGTGTGACATTGCTTAGATGTTTGTGTGTGTTTGCACTGTCTAGACCTGTGTGTGTGTGTGTGTCAGTGTCAAGTTGTGTGTGTGTGTTACAGTGTCTAAGTGTGTGTGTCATGTCTAGGTGTGTGTGTGAGTGTCAGTATTGAGGTGTGTGAGTTTGTGTCAGTGTCTAGGCGTGTGCATTTCAGTTTCTAGGTCCGTGTGTGTGTGTGTGTGTGTGTGTCAGTGTCTAGTTGTGAGTGTGTGTGTCCGTGTCTAGTGAGTGTGTGTGTCAGTGTCTAGTGTGCGTGTGTGTCAATGTCTAGTTGTGTGTGTGTGTCAGTGTCTAGCTGTTTGTATGTGTGTGTCAGTGTCTAGGTGTTTGTGCGTGACTGTCAGTGTCTAGGCATTTGGGTGTTAGTATCAAGGTATGTGAGTTAGTGTCAATGTCTAGGTGTGCATGTGTGTCAGTGTCAAGGTGTGCACATATGTCAGTGTCTAGGTGTGTGGGTGTGTGTCTGTCACTGTCTACTTGTGTGTGTGTGTGTGTAAGTGTCCAGTTGTGTGTGAGTGTGTGTTACAGTGTCTAGGTGTTCATGTGTGTTGCAGTGTCTAGGTGTATGTGTGTGTCAGTGTCTGTGTGTGGTTGTCAGTGTCTAGGTGTGTTTGTGTCTAGTTGTGTGTGTGTGTCAGTGTCTGGGTGTTTATATGTGTGTGTGCCAGTGTCTAGGTGTGTGTATGTGTTCTGGAGTCTGGGTGTGTATGTGACTGTCAGTGTCTGTGTGTGTGTGTGTGTGTCAGTGTCTAGGTGTGTGTGTGTGTGTGTGTGTGTGTGTGTGTGTGTGTGTCAGTGTCTAGGTGTGTGTGTCTGTCAGCTTTTAGGGATGTGTGTCTGTGTGTGTGTCTGTCAGTATCTAGGGATGTTTGTGTGTCTCAGTATCTGTGTGTGTGTGTGTTTGTGTCAGTGTCTCGGTGTGTTTGTGTCAGTGTCTAGGTGTTTGTGTCAGTGTCTTGGTGTGTGTTTTGTGTGTTAGTGTCTAGGCGTGTGTGACTTTGTATCAGTGTCAAGGTGTGCGTGCATGTCAGTGTCTAGGTCTGCGTATGTGTCAGTGTCTAGGCCTGTGTGTGTCAGTGTCTAGTTGTTTGTGTGTGTGTGTCAGTGTCTAGGTGTGTGTGTGTGTGTCAGTGTCTAGGCCAGTGTGTGTGTGTCAGTGTCTAGGCCTGTGTGTGTGTCAGTGTCTAGGCTTGTGTGTGTGTCAGTGTCTAGGTGTGTGTGTGTTGCAGTGTCTAGTTATGTGTGTGTTGCAATGTCTAGGTGTGTGAGCTTTGTCAGTGACTAGCTGTGTGCGCGTCAGTGTCTAAGCCTGTGCATAGTTGTCAGTGTCTAGGCCTGTTTGTGTGTGTCAGTGTCTAGGTGTGTGTGTGTGTGACAATGTCTAGTTGTGTGTTTGTATGTCAGTGTCTAGGTGTTTGTATGTGTGTGTGTCAGTGTCTAGGCATCTGTGTGTGTCTGTCAGTGTCTGAGTGTGTGTGACTGTCAGTGTCTAGGCATTTGTGTGTCAGTATCGAGGTGTGTGAGTTTGTGTCAATGTTTAGGCATGCATGTTTGTCAGTGTCAAGGTGTGCATATGTGTCAGTGACTATGTGTGTGGATGTGTGTGTGTCAGTGTCTACTTGTGTGCGTAAGTGTCTACTTGTGTGTGTGCGTAAGTGTCTAGTTGTGTGTGTGTGTGCGTTGCAGTGTCTAGGTGTTTGTGTGTGTGTCTGTCAGCGTCTGGGCGTATGTCTGTCTGTGTTTGTATGTGTGTGTGTGTGTGTGTGTGTGTGTGTGTGCGTGTGAGAGTGTCTAGGTGTGTTTGTGTCAGTGTCCAGGTGTGCATATGTGTCAGTGTCTAGACCTGTGGGTGTGCCAGTGTCTAGTGTGTGTGTGTGTCAATGTCCAGTTGTATGTGTGTGTGTTGCAGTGGTCTCGGTGTTTGTGTGTGTGTGTTGCAGTGTTTACGTGTTTGTGTGTGTGTGTATGCGTATGTGTCAGTATTGAAGTGTGTGAGTTTGTGTTGTGTCTAGGTGTGTGCATTTCAGTGTCTAGTTGTGTGTGTGTGTGTGTGTTTGAGACAGAGTTTCTAGTTGTGTGTGGGTCAGTGTCTAGGTATTTGTGTGTGTGTGTCAATGTCTAGGTGTTTGTGTGTGTTGCACTGTTTAGGCGTGTCAGTCTGTGTCAGTGTCTGGGATGTGTGACTGTCAGTGTCCAGGTGTGTTTGTATGTCAGTGTCGAGGTGTGTGTGTCAATGTCAAGGTGTGTGTGTTTGCATCAGTGTCTATGTGTGTGTGTGTCAGTGTCATGTGTGTGTGTCAGTGTCTAGGTGTGTGTGTGTGTGTGTGGAAGTGGTCTCGGTGTTTGTGTGTGTGTTGCAGTGTTTACGTCTTTGTATGTGTGTGTGTGTCAGTATTGAAGTGTGTGAGTTTGTGTTGTATCTAGGTGTATGCATTTCAGTGTCTAGTTGTGTGTGTGTCTAGCTGTGTGTGTGTGAGAGAGAGTTTCTAGTTGTGTGTGTGTCAGTGTCTAGGTATTTGTGTGTGTGTGTCAATGTCTAGGTGTTTGTGTGTGTTGCACTGTTTAGGCGTGTCAGTCTGTGTCAGTGTCTGGAATGTGTGACTGTCAGTGTCTGGGTGTGTTTGTATGTCAGTGTCGAGGTGTGTGTGTCAATGTCAAGGTGTGTGTGTTTGCATCAGTGTCTAGGTGTGTGTGTGTCAGTGTCATGTGTGTGTGTCAGTGTCGTGTGTGTGTGTGTGTGTGTGTATGTGTGTGTGTGTCAGTGTCTAGGTGTGTGTGTGTGTGTGTGTGTCAGTGTCTAGGTGTGTGTCTGTGTCAGTGTCTAGGTGTGTGTGTTTGTCAGTGGCTAGGTGTCTGTGTGATTGTCAGTACTTAGGGGTGTGTGTGTGTGGCAGTATCTAGGGGTCTATGTGTTTCTGTATCTGTGTGGGTGATTTATCAGTGTCTAGGTGTGTTTATGTCTGTGTCTAAGTGTGTTTGTGTCAATGTCTAGGAATGTGTGCGTCAGTGTCTAGGTGTTTGTGTATGTTGCAGTGTCTAGGTGTGTGTGTGTGTGTCAATGTGTGTGTGTGTCAGTGTCTGGGTGTGCATCTGTGTCACTGTCTAGATGTGTGCGTGTCAATGTCTACTTGTGTGTGTGTGTGTCTAGGTGTTTGTGTGTGTGTCAGTGTCTAGGTCTGTGTGTGTGTCAGTGTGTAGGGCTGTGTGTGTGTCAGTGTCTAGTTATGTGTGTGTTGCAATGTCTAGGTGTGTGAGTTTGTGTCAGTGTTTAAGCCTGTGTGTGTGTGTCAGCGTCTAGGACCATGTGTGTGTCAGTATCTCAGCCCGTGTGTGTGTGTGTCAGTGTCTAGTTTGTGTGTGTGTGTGTGTATCTGTGTCAGTGTCTAGTTGTGTGTGTCAGTGCCTAGGTGTTGGTGTGTGTTGCACTGTCTAGGCCTGTGTGTGTGTGCATGTGTGTGTCAGTGTCCAGATGTGTGTGTGTGCATGTATGTCAGTATTGATGTGTTTGAGTTTGTGTCAGTGTCTAGGTGTATGCATTTCAGTGTCTTGGCCCGTGTGTGTGTGTGTCAGTGTCTAGTTGTGAGTGTGTATGTCAGTGTCTAGTCTCTGTGTCAGTGTCTAGTGTGTGTGTTTGTCAATGCCTAGTTTTGTGTGTGTGTGTGTGTTGTAGTGTCTAGGCCTGTGTGTGTGCATGTGTGTGTCAGTGTCCAGTTTTGTGTGTGTGTGTGTTTGTGTCAGTGTCTAGTTGTATGTGTGTGTGTGTGTGTGTGTGTGTGAGTATCTATTTGTGTGTGTGTGTCCGCGTCAGTGTCTAGGTGTGTGTGTGTCAGTGGCTAGCTATGTGTGTGTGTGTGTGTCAGTGTCTAGGTGTGTGTGTGTGTCAGTGTCTAGGCGAGTGTGTGTGTCAGTGTCTAGGCGTGTGTGTGTGTCAGTGTCTAGTTGTGTCTGTGTGTGTCAGTGTCTAGGTGTTTGTATGTGTGTGTGTCAGTTTCTAGGTGTTTGTGTGTGACTGTCAGTGTCTAGGCATTTGTGTGTCAGTATCGAGGTGTGTGAGTTAGTGTCAGTGTCTAGGTGTGCATGTGTGTCAGTGTCTAGGTGTGCATGTGTGTCAGTGTCAAGGTGTGCATATATGTCAGTGTCTAGGTGTGTGGTGTGTGTGTGTCAGTGCCTACTTGTGTGTGTATGTGTAAGTGTCTAGTTGTGTGTGAATGTGTGTGTTACAGTGTCTAGGTGATTGTGTGTGTTGCAGTGTCTAGGTGTGTGTGTGTGTCAGTATGTGTGTGTGTGTGTGTGTGTCAGTGTATATGTGTGTTTTTGTCAGTGTCCAGGTGTGCGTATGTGTCTGTGTCTAGGCCTGTGTGTGTGCCAGTGTCTAGTATGTGTGTGTGTCAATGTCTAGCTGTGTGTGTGTGTGTGTGTGTGTGTGTGTGTGTGTGTGTGTGTGTGTGTGTGTGTGTGTGTGTGTGTGTGTGTATGTGTGTTGCAGTGGTCTCAGTGTTTGTGCGTGTTGCAGTGTCAACATGTGTGTGTGTCAGTATTGAGGTGTGTGAGTTTGTGTCATGTCTAGATGTGTGCATTTCAGTGTTTAGTTGTGTGTGTGTCTAGCTGTGTGTCTGTGTGAGTGTCTAGTTGTGTGTGTGTCAGTGTCTAGGTGTTTGTGTGTGTGTCAGTGTCTGTGTGTGTGTGTGTCTGTCAGTGTCTGTGTGTGTGTGTGTCAGTGTCTAGGTGTGCGTAGATGTCAGTGTCGAGGCCTGTGTGTGTGTCAGTGTGTAGGGCTGTGTTGTGTCAGTGTCTAGTTATGTGTGTGTTGCAACGTCTAGGTGTGTGAGTTTGTGTCAGTGTCTAAGCCTGTGTGTGTGTGTGTCAGTGTCTAGGACCGTGTGTATGTCAGTTTCTCGGACCGTGTGTATGTCAGTTTCTCAGCCCGTGTGTGTGTGTGTCAATGTCTAGTTTGTGTGTGTGTGTGTGTATCTATGTCAGTGTCTAGTTGTGTGTTTCAGTGCCTAGGTGTTTGTGTGTGTTGCACTGTCTAGGCCTGTGTGTGTGTGCATGTGTGTGTCAGTGTCCAGATGTGTGTGTGTGTGCGTATGTCAGTATTGATGTGTTTGAGATTGTGTCAGTGTCTAGGTGTATGCATTTCAGTGTCTTGGCCCGTGTGTGTGTGTGTCATTGTTTAGTTGTGAGTGTGTGTGTCAGTGTCTCGTGTCTGTGTTTGTCAATGTCTAGTTTGGTGTGTGTGTGTGTTGGCAGTGTTTCAGTGTTTGTGTGTGTTGTTGTGTCTAGGCCTGTGTGTGTGCATGTGTGTGTCAGTGTCCAGTTGTGTGTGTGTGTGTGTTTGTGTCAGTGTCTTGTGTGTGTGTGTGTGTGTGTGTGTGTGTGTGTGTGTGTGTGTGTCAGTGTCTATTTGTGTGTGTGTGTGTCAGTGTCTAGTTGTGTGTGTGTGAGTAACGGTGTCTAGGTGTGTGTGTGTGAGTTAGTGTCTATGTGTCAGTGTCTAGGCCTGTTTGTGTGTCAGTGTCTAGTTGTGTGCGTGTCTAGTTGTGTGTGTGTGTCTGTTGCAGTGTCTAGGTTTGAGAGTTTGTGTCAGTGTCTAGTTGTGTGCATGGCAGTGTCTTGGCCCTTGTGTTTGTGTGTCAGTGTCTAGTTGTGTGTGTGTCAGTGTCTAGTTGTGTGTGTGTCAGTGTCTTGTGTGTGTGTGTGAGTGTATCAGTGTTTGTGTGCATGTCAGTGTCTGGCTGTGTGTGTCAGTGTTGAGGTGTGTGTTTGCGTCAGTGTCCAGGCTTGTGTGTGTGTCAGTATCTAGTTGTGCATATGTGTGTTGCAGTGTCTAAGTGTTTGTAAGTGTTGCAGTGTCTAGGTGTGTGTGTGTGTGTGTGTGTGTCAGTATTGAGGTGTGAGAGTTTGTGTCAGTGTCTAAGTGTGTGCATTTCAGTGTCTAGGCCAGTGTGTTTGTGTGTCAGTGACTAGGCCAGTGTGTGTGTGTGTCAGTGTCTAGATGTGTGTGAGTGTATGTGTCTAGGTGTTTGTGTGTGTGTGTGTCAGTGTCTAGGTGTTTGTGTGTGTTGCAGTGTCCAGGTGTGTGTGTGTGTGTGTGTGTCAGTGTCTAGGCCTGTGTGTGTGTGTGTGTGTGTGTGTGTGTGTCTAGGTGTGTGAGTTTGGGTCAGTGTCTAGCTATGTGCATATGTGTCTAGGCCTGTGTGTATTAGTGTCCAGGCCTGTATGTTTGTGTGTGTTTGTCAGTGTCTGGTTGTGTGTGTGTCAGTGTCTAGTTGTGTGTGTTTCAGTGTCTAGTTGTGTGTGCCAGTGTCTAGGTGTTTGTGTGTGTTGCACTGTCTAGGCCTGTGTGTGTGTGCATGTGTGTGTCAGTGTCCAGATGTGTGTGTGTGTGCGTATGTAAGTATTGATGTGTTTGAGATTGTGTCAGTGTCTAGGTGTATGTATTTCAGTGTCTTGGCCCGTGTGTGTGTGTGTCAGTGTTTAGTTGTGAGTGTGTGTGTCAGTGTCTCGTGTGTGTGTTTGTCAATGTCTAGTTTGGTGTGTGTGTGTGTTGCAGTGTTTCAGTGTTTGTGTGTGTTGTTGTGTCTAGGCCTGTGTGTGTGCATGTGTGTGTCAGTGTCCAGTTGTGTGTGTGTGTGTGTTTGTGTCAGTGTCTTGTGTGTGTGTGTGTGTGTGTGTGTGTGTCAGTGTCTATTTGTGTGTGTGTGTCAGTGTCTAGTTGTGTGTGTGAGTAACGGTGTCTAGGTGTGTGTGTGTGAGTTAGTGTCTATGTGTCAGTGTCTAGGCCTGTTTGTGTGTCAGTGTCTAGTTGTGTGCGTGTCTAGTTGTGTGTGTGTGTCTGTTGCAGTGTCTAGGTTTGAGAGTTTGTGTCAGTGTCTAGTTGTGTGCATGGCAGTGTCTTGGCCCTTGTGTTTGTGTGTCAGTGTCTAGTTGTGTGTGTGTCAGTGTCTAGTTGTGTGTGTGTCAGTGTCTTGTGTGTGTGTGTGAGTGTATCAGTGTTTGTGTGCATGTCAGTGTCTGGCTGTGTGTGTCAGTGTTGAGGTGTGTGTTTGCGTCAGTGTCCAGGCTTGTGTGTGTGTCAGTATCTAGTTGTGCATATGTGTGTTGCAGTGTCTAGGTGTTTGTAAGTGTTGCAGTGTCTAGGTGTGTGTGTGTGTGTGTGTGTGTGTCAGTATTGAGGTGTGAGAGTTTGTGTCAGTGTCTAAGTGTGTGCATTTCAGTGTCTAGGCCAGTGTGTGTGTGTGTCAGTGACTAGGCCAGTGTGTGTGTGTGTCAGTGTCTAGATGTGTGTGAGTGTATGTGTCTAGGTGTTTGTGTGTGTGTGTCAGTGTCTAGGTGTTTGTGTGTGTTGCAGTGTCCAGGTGTGTGTGTGTGTGTGTCAGTGTCTGGGTGTGTGTGTCAGTGTCTAGGCCTGTGTGTGTGTGTGTGTGTGTGTGTGTGTGTGTGTGTGTGTGTGTGTGTGTCTAGGTGTGTGAGTTTGGGTCAGTGTCTAGCTATGTGCATATGTGTCTAGGCCTGTGTGTATTAGTGTCCAGGCCTGTATGTTTGTGTGTGTTTGTCAGTGTCTGGTTGTGTGTGTGTCAGTGTCTAGTTGTGTGTGTTTCAGTGTCTAGTTGTGTGTGCCAATGTCTAGGTGATTGTGTGTGTTGCAGTGTCTAGGTGTGTGCGTGTCTGTCAGCGTCTGGGTGTGTGTGACTGTCAGTGTCTATGTGTGTGCATATGTCAGTGTCGAGGTATGTCTGTCAATGTCGAGGGATGTGTGTCTTTATCAGTGTATAAGTGCGTATGTGTGCATCAATGTGTAGTTGTGTGTGTGTCTAGTTGTGTGCATTGCAGTGTCTGGTTGTGTATGCCAGTGTCAAGGAGTTTGTGTGTGTTGCAGTGTCTAGGTGTGTGCATGTCTGTCAGTGTCTGGGTGTGTGTGACTGTCAGTGTCTGTGTGTGTGTGTGTTTGTGTGTGTGTATGTCAGTGTCGAGGTGTGTCTGTCAATGTCGAGGGGTGTATGTCTGTATCAGTGTATAGGTGTGTATGTGTGCATTAGTGTCTAGTTGTGTGTGTGTGTGTGTGTGTGTGTGTGTGTGTGTGTGTGTGTGTGTGTGTTGCAGTGTCTAGCTGTGTGAGTTTGTGTCACTGTCTAGCTGTGTGCATGTCAGTGTCTAGGCCCTTGTGATTGTGTGTGTGTGTCAGTGTCTAGTTGTGTGTGTGTGTCAGTGTCTTGTGTGTGTGTCAGTGTCTAGGTGTTTGTGTGTGTGTCAGTGTCTAGGTGTTTGTGTGTGTGTCAGTGTCTAGGTGTTTGTGTGTGTGTCAGTGTCTGGGTGTATCTGTCAGTGTCTGGGTGTGTGTGACTTTCAGTGTCTGTGTGTGTGTGTGTCAATGTCGAGGGGTGTGTGTCTGTATCAGTGTATAGGTGCGTGTGTATGCTTCAGTGTCTAGTTGTGTGTGTGTGTCAGTGTCTAGTTGTGTTTGTGTCAGTGTCTAGTTGTGCATATGTGTCAGTGTCTAGGCCTGTTTGTGTGTGTGTCTAGTTGTGTGTCTAGGTGTGTGAGTTTGTGTCAGTGTCTAGCTATGTGCATATCAGTGTCTAGGCCTGTGTGTGTCAGTGTCCAGGCCTGTGTGTTTGTATGTGTGTGTCAGTGTCTAGTTGTGTGTGTGTCAGTGTCTAGTTGTGTGTGTGTCAGTGTCTAGTTGTGTGTGTGCCAGTGTTTAGGTGTTTGTGTTTTCTTACAGTGTCTAGGTGTGTGTGTGTCTGTCAGTGTCTGGGTGTGTGTGAGTGTCAGTGTCTGTGTGTGTATGTCAGTGTCAAGGTGTGTCTGTCAATGTTGAGGTGTTGTGTCTGTATCAGTATATAGGTGCATGTTAGTGCTTCAGTGTCTAGTTATGTATGTGTGTGTTGCAGTGTCTAGGTGTGTGAGTTTGTGTCAGTGTCTAGCTGTGTGCATGTCAGTGTCTAGGCCCTTGTCATTGTGTGTGTGTCAGTGTCTAGGTGTTTGTGTGTGTGTCTTTGTTGAGGTGTATGTTTGCATCAGTGTCTAGGCTTGTGTGTGCGTGTGTGTGTCAGTGTCTAAGTGTGTGCATTTCAGTGTCTAGGCCCATGTGTGTGTCAGTATCTAGTTGTTTGTGTGTGTTCCAGTGTCTAGGTGTGTGTGTATGTCAGTGTCTGGGTGTGTGTGACTGTCAGTGTTTGTTTGTGTGTGTGTATGTCAGTGTCGAGGTGTGTCTGTCAGTGTCGACGGCTGAGTGTCTGTATCAGTGTATAGGTGCGTGTGTGTGCATCAGTGTCTAGTTGTGTGTGTGTCTAGTTGTGTGTGTGTGTGTGTTGCTGTGTCTAGGTGTGAGAGTTTGTGTCATTGTCTAGCTGTGTGCATGTCAGTGTCTAGGCCCTTGTGATTGTGTGTGTCAGTGTCTAGTTGTGTGTGTGTGTTGCAGTGTCTAGGTGTGTGAGTTTGTGTCAGTATGTAACTGTGTGCATGTCAGTGTCTAGGCCCTTGTGATTGTGTGTGTATGTCAGTGTCTAGTTGTGTGTGTGTCAGTGTCTAGGTGTTTGTGTGTGTGTCTTTGGGTGTGTGTTTGCATCAGTGTCTAGGCTTGTGTGTGTGTGTGTGTGTGTCAGTGTCTAAGTGTGTGCATTTCAGTGTCTAGGCCCGTGTGTGTGTCCGTGTCTAGTTGTTTGTGTGTGTTCCAGTGTCTAGGTGTGTGCGTATGTCAGTGTCTGGGTGTGTGTGACTGTCAGTGTCTGTGTGTGTGTATGTCAGTGTGTCTGTTAATGTCGAGGGGTGTGTGTCTGTATCAGTGTATAGGTGCGTGTTTGTGCATCAGTGTCTAGTGTGTGTGTGTGTGTGTGTGTGTGTGTGTGTGTGTGTGTGTGTGTTGCAGTGTCTAGTTGTGTGTGCCACTGTCTAGGTGTTTGCGTGTCTGTCAGTGTCTGGGTGTGTGTGACTGTCAGTGTCTGTGTGTGTGTGTATGTCAGTGTCGAGGTATGTCTGTCAATGTCGAGGGATGTGTATCTGTATCAGTGTATAAGTGCGTGGGTGTGCTTCAGTGCCTAGTGTGTGTGTGTGTGTTGCAGTGTCTACGTGTGTGAGTTTGTGACAGTGTCTAGCTGTGTGCATGTCAGTGTCAAGGCCCTTGTGATTGTGTGTGTCAGTGTCTAGTTGTGTTTGTGTCAGTGTCTAGGTGTGCATATGTGCCAGTGTCTAGGCCTGTGTGTGCGCCAGTGTCTAGTGTGTGTGTGTGTCAATGTCTTTTGTGTGTGTGTGTATGTTGCAGTGATCTCAGTGTTTGTGTGTGTTGCAGTGTCTACTTGTGTGTGTGTGTGTCAGCATTGAGTTGTGTGAGTTTGTGTTGTGTCTAGTTGTGTGTGTGTCTAGCTGTGTGCGTGTGTGTCAATGACTAGGTGTTTGTGTGTGTTGCACTGTTTAGGCATGTGAGTCTCTGTCAGTGTCTGGGATGTGGGACTATCAGTTTCTGGGTGTGTGTGTATGTCAGTGTCGAGGGGTGTGTATCAATGTTGAGGTGTGTGTGTTTGCATCAGTGTCTAGGTGTGTGTGTCAGTGTCGTGTGTGTGTGTCAGTGTCGTATGTGTGTGTCAGTGTCGTGTGTGTGTGTCAGTGTCGTGTGTGTGTGTCAGTGTCATTTGTGTGTCAGTGTCAAGTTGTGTGTGTGTTACAGTGTCTAAGTGTGTGTGTGTCATGTGTAGGTATGTGTGAGTGTCAGTATTGAGGTGTGAGAGTTTGTATCAGTGTCTCGGCTTATGTGTGTCAGTGTCTAGTTGTGCATATGTGTGTTGCAGTGTCTAGGTGTTTGTAAGTGTTGAAATGTCTGGGTGTGCATGGGTGTGTGTCAGAATTGAGGTGTGTGAGTTTGTGTCCGTGTCTAAGTGTGTGCATTTCAGTGTGTAGGCCTGTGTGTGTGTCAGTGTCTAGTTTGGTGTATGTGTGAGTGTCTAGTTGGATGTGTGTGTGTGTGTGCCAGTGTTTAGGTGTTTGTGTTTTCTTACAGTGTCTAGGTGTGTGTGTGTCTGTCAGTGTCTGGGTGTGTGTGAGTGTCAGTGTCTGTGTGTGTATGTCAGTGTCAAGGTGTGTCTGTCAATGTTGAGGTGTTGTGTCTGTATCAGTATATAGGTGCATGTTAGTGCTTCAGTGTCTAGTTATGTATGTGTGTGTTGCAGTGTCTAGGTGTGTGAGTTTGTGTCAGTGTCTAGCTGTGTGCATGTCAGTGTCTAGGCCCTTGTGATTGTGTGTGTGTCAGTGTCTAGGTGTTTGTGTGTGTGTCTTTGTTGAGGTGTATGTTTGCATCAGTGTCTAGGCTTGTGTGTGCGTGTGTGTGTCAGTGTCTAAGTGTGTGCATTTCAGTGTCTAGGCCCATGTGTGTGTCAGTATCTAGTTGTTTGTGTGTGTTCCAGTGTCTAGGTGTGTGTGTATGTCAGTGTCTAGTTGTGTGTGTGTGACAGTCAGTGTTTGTTTGTGTGTGTGTATGTCAGTGTCGAGGGCTGAGTGTCTGTATCAGTGTATAGGTGCGTGTGTGTGCATCAGTGTCTAGTTGTGTGTGTGTCTAGTTGTGTGTGTGTGTGCGTTGCTGTGTCTAGGTGTGAGAGTTTGTGTCATTGTCTAGCTGTGTGCATGTCAGTGTCTAGGCCCTTGTGATTGTGTGTGTCAGTGTCTAGTTGTGTGTGTGTTGCAGTGTCTAGGTGTGTGAGTTTGTGTCAGTATGTAACTGTGTGCATGTCAGTGTCTAGGCCCTTGTGATTGTGTGTGTATGTCAGTGTCTAGTTGTGTGTGTGTCAGTGTCTAGGTGTTTGTGTGTGTGTCTTTGGGTGTGTGTTTGCATCAGTGTCTAGGCTTGTGTGTGTGTGTGTGTGTGTCAGTGTCTAAGTGTGTGCATTTCAGTGTCTAGGCCCGTGTGTGTGTCCGTGTCTAGTTGTTTGTGTGTGTTCCAGTGTCTAGGTGTGTGCGTATGTCAGTGTCTGGGTGTGTGTGACTGTCAGTGTCTGTGTGTGTGTATGTCAGTGTGTCTGTCAATGTCGAGGGGTGTGTGTCTGTATCAGTGTATAGGTGCGTGTTTGTGCATCAGTGTCTAGTTGTGTGTGTGTGTGTGTGTGTGTGTGTGTGTTGCAGTGTCTAGTTGTGTGTGCCACTGTCTAGGTGTTTGCGTGTCTGTCAGTGTCTGGGTGTGTGTGACTGTCAGTGTCTGTGTGTGTGTGTATGTCAGTGTCGAGGTATGTCTGTCAATGTCGAGGGATGTGTATCTGTATCAGTGTATAAGTGCGTGGGTGTGCTTCAGTGCCTAGTGTGTGTGTGTGTTGCAGTGTCTACGTGTGTGAGTTTGTGACAGTGTCTAGCTGTGTGCATGTCAGTGTCAAGGCCCTTGTGATTGTGTGTGTCAGTGTCTAGTTGTGTATGTGTCAGTGTCTAGTGTGTGTGTCAGTGACTAGTTGTGTGCTTGTCAGTGTCTAGGTGTTTGTGTGTCTGTGTTGAGGTGTGTGTTTGCATCAGTGTCTAGGCTTGTGTGTGTGTGTGTGTGTCAGTGTCTAAGAGTGTGCATTTCAGTGTCTAGGCCCATGTGTGTGTCAGTGTCTAGTTGTTTTTGTGTGTTCCAGTGTCTGGGTGTGTGCGTATGTCAGTGTCTAGGTGTGCATGTCAGTGTCGAGGCATTTGTGTGTCAGTATCAAGGTGTGTGAGTTTGTGTCAGTGTCTTGGTGTTTGTGTGTGTTGCAGTGTCCAGGTGTGTGTGTGTCTGTCAGTGTCTGGGTGTGTGTGTCAGTGTCTAGGCCTGTGCGTGTGTGTGTGTCTAGTTGTGAGTTTGGGTCAGTATCTAGCTATGTGCATATCATTGTCAAGGCCTGTGTATATTAGTGTCCAGGCCTGTGTGTTTGTGTGTGTTTATCAGTGTCTAGTTGTGTGTGTGTCCGTGTATAGTTGTGTGTGTTTGTTTGTGGTTGTGTGTGCCAGTGTCTAGGTGTTTGTGTGTGTTGCAATGTCTAGGTGTGTGCGTGTCTGTCAGCGTCTGGGTGTGTGTGACTATCAGTGTCTGTGTGTGTGTATATGACAGTGTCGAGGTGTGTCTGTCAATGTCGAGGGATGTGTGCCTTTATCAGTGTACAGGTGCATGTGTGTCCATCAATGTCTAGTTGTGTGTGTGTGTGCGTTGCAGTGTCTAGTTGTGTGTGCGTGTCTGTCAGTGTCTAGGTGTGTGTGTGACTGTCAGTGTCTGTGTGTGTGTGTGTGTGTATGTCAGTGTCGAGGTGTGTCTGTCAATGTCGAGGGGTGTGTGTCTGTATCAGTGTATAGGTGCGTGTGTATGCATTAGTGTCTAGTTGTGTGTGTGGGTAGTTGTGTGTGTGTGTGTGTGTGTGTGTGTGTGCTGCAGTGTCTAGGTGTATGCGTGTCTGTCAGTGTCTGGGTGTGTGTGACTGTCAGTGCCTGTGTGTGTGTGTATGTCAGTGTTGAGGTGTGTCTGTCAATGTCGAGGGGTGTGTGTCTGTATCAGTGTCTAGTTGTGTGTGTGTCTAGTTGTGTGTGTGTGTTGCAGAGTATAGGTGTGTGAGTTTGTGTCACTGTCTAGCTGTGTGCATGTCAGTGTCTAGGCCCTTGTGATTGTGTGTTTGTGTCAGTGTCTTGTGTGTGTGTCAGTGTCTAGGTGTTTGTGTTTTGTCAGTGTCTAGGTGTTTGTGTGTGTGTCAGTGTCTGGGTGTGTCTGTCAGTGTCTGGGTGTGTGTGACTTTCAGTGTCTTTGTGTGTGTATGTCAATGTCGAGGGGTGTGTGTCTGTATTAGTGTATAGGTGCGTGTGTGTGCTTCAGTGTCTAGTTGTGTGTGTGTCAGTGTCTAGTTGTGTTTGTGTCAGTGTCTAGGTGTGCATATGTGCCAGTGTCTAGGCCTGTGTGTGCACCAGTGTCTAGTGTGTGTGTGTGTCAATGTCTTTTGTGTGTGTGTATGTTGCAGTGATCTCAGTGTTTGTGTGTGTTGCAGTGTCTACTTGTGTGTGTGTGTGTCAGCATTGAGTTGTGTGAGTTTGTGTTGTGTCTAGTTGTGTGTGTGTCTAGCTGTGTGCGTGTGTGTCAATGACTAGGTGTTTGTGTGTGTTGCACTGTTTAGGCATGTGAGTCTCTGTCAGTGTCTGGGATGTGGGACTATCAGTTTCTGGGTGTGTGTGTATGTCAGTGTCGAGGGGTGTGTATCAATGTTGAGGTGTGTGTGTTTGCATCAGTGTCTAGGTGTGTGTGTCAGTGTCGTGTGTGTGTGTCAGTGTCGTATGTGTGTGTCAGTGTCGTGTGTGTGTGTCAGTGTCGTGTGTGTGTGTCAGTGTCATTTGTGTGTCAGTGTCAAGTTGTGTGTGTGTTACAGTGTCTAAGTGTGTGTGTGTCATGTGTAGGTATGTGTGAGTGTCAGTATTGAGGTGTGAGAGTTTGTATCAGTGTCTCGGCTTATGTGTGCATGTGTGTGTCAGTGTCTAGTTGTGCATATGTGTGTTGCAGTGTCTAGGTGTTTGTAAGTGTTGAAATGTCTGGGTGTGCATGGGTGTGTGTCAGAATTGAGGTGTGTGAGTTTGTGTCCGTGTCTAAGTGTGTGCATTTCAGTGTGTAGGCCTGTGTGTGTGTCAGTGTCTAGTTTGGTGTATGTGTGAGTGTCTAGTTGGATGTGTGTGTGTGTGTGCCAGTGTTTAGGTGTTTGTGTTTTCTTACAGTGTCTAGGTGTGTGTGTGTCTGTCAGTGTCTGGGTGTGTGTGAGTGTCAGTGTCTGTGTGTGTATGTCAGTGTCAAGGTGTGTCTGTCAATGTTGAGGTGTTGTGTCTGTATCAGTATATAGGTGCATGTTAGTGCTTCAGTGTCTAGTTATGTATGTGTGTGTTGCAGTGTCTAGGTGTGTGAGTTTGTGTCAGTGTCTAGCTGTGTGCATGTCAGTGTCTAGGCCCTTGTGATTGTGTGTGTGTCAGTGTCTAGGTGTTTGTGTGTGTGTCTTTGTTGAGGTGTATGTTTGCATCAGTGTCTAGGCTTGTGTGTGCGTGTGTGTGTCAGTGTCTAAGTGTGTGCATTTCAGTGTCTAGGCCCATGTGTGTGTCAGTATCTAGTTGTTTGTGTGTGTTCCAGTGTCTAGGTGTGTGTGTATGTCAGTGTCTAGTTGTGTGTGTGTGACAGTCAGTGTTTGTTTGTGTGTGTGTATGTCAGTGTCGAGGGCTGAGTGTCTGTATCAGTGTATAGGTGCGTGTGTGTGCATCAGTGTCTAGTTGTGTGTGTGTCTAGTTGTGTGTGTGTGTGCGTTGCTGTGTCTAGGTGTGAGAGTTTGTGTCATTGTCTAGCTGTGTGCATGTCAGTGTCTAGGCCCTTGTGATTGTGTGTGTCAGTGTCTAGTTGTGTGTGTGTTGCAGTGTCTAGGTGTGTGAGTTTGTGTCAGTATGTAACTGTGTGCATGTCAGTGTCTAGGCCCTTGTGATTGTGTGTGTATGTCAGTGTCTAGTTGTGTGTGTGTCAGTGTCTAGGTGTTTGTGTGTGTGTCTTTGGGTGTGTGTTTGCATCAGTGTCTAGGCTTGTGTGTGTGTGTGTGTGTGTCAGTGTCTAAGTGTGTGCATTTCAGTGTCTAGGCCCGTGTGTGTGTCCGTGTCTAGTTGTTTGTGTGTGTTCCAGTGTCTAGGTGTGTGCGTATGTCAGTGTCTGGGTGTGTGTGACTGTCAGTGTCTGTGTGTGTGTATGTCAGTGTGTCTGTCAATGTCGAGGGGTGTGTGTCTGTATCAGTGTATAGGTGCGTGTTTGTGCATCAGTGTCTAGTTGTGTGTGTGTGTGTGTGTGTGTGTGTGTGTTGCAGTGTCTAGTTGTGTGTGCCACTGTCTAGGTGTTTGCGTGTCTGTCAGTGTCTGGGTGTGTGTGACTGTCAGTGTCTGTGTGTGTGTGTATGTCAGTGTCGAGGTATGTCTGTCAATGTCGAGGGATGTGTATCTGTATCAGTGTATAAGTGCGTGGGTGTGCTTCAGTGCCTAGTGTGTGTGTGTGTTGCAGTGTCTACGTGTGTGAGTTTGTGACAGTGTCTAGCTGTGTGCATGTCAGTGTCAAGGCCCTTGTGATTGTGTGTGTCAGTGTCTAGTTGTGTATGTGTCAGTGTCTAGTGTGTGTGTCAGTGACTAGTTGTGTGCATGTCAGTGTCTAGGTGTTTGTGTGTCTGTGTTGAGGTGTGTGTTTGCATCAGTGTCTAGGCTTGTGTGTGCGTGTGTGTGTCAGTGTCTAAGAGTGTGCATTTCAGTGTCTAGGCCCATGTGTGTGTCAGTGTCTAGTTGTTTTTGTGTGTTCCAGTGTCTGGGTGTGTGCGTATGTCAGTGTCTAGGTGTGCATGTCAGTGTCTAGGCATTTGTGTGTCAGTATCAAGGTGTGTGAGTTTGTGTCAGTGTCTTGGTGTTTGTGTGTGTTGCAGTGTCCAGGTGTGTGTGTGTCTGTCAGTGTCTGGGTGTGTGTGTCAGTGTCTAGGCCTGTGCGTGTGTGTGTGTCTAGGTGTGAGTTTGGGTCAGTATCTAGCTATGTGCATATCATTGTCAAGGCCTGTGTATATTAGTGTCCAGGCCTGTGTGTTTGTGTGTGTTTATCAGTGTCTAGTTGTGTGTGTGTCCGTGTATAGTTGTGTGTGTTTGTTTGTGGTTGTGTGTGCCAGTGTCTAGGTGTTTGTGTGTGTTGCAATGTCTAGGTGTGTGCGTGTCTGTCAGCGTCTGGGTGTGAGTGACTATCAGTGTCTGTGTGTGTGTATATGACAGTGTCGAGGTGTGTCTGTCAATGTCGAGGGATGTGTGCCTTTATCAGTGTATAGGTGCATGTGTGTGCATCAATGTCTAGTTGTGTGTGTGTGTGCGTTGCAGTGTCTAGTTGTGTGTGCGTGTCTGTCAGTGTCTAGGTGTGTGTGTGACTGTCAGTGTCTGTGTGTGTGTGTGTGTGTGTATGTCAGTGTCGAGGTGTGTCTGTCAATGTCGAGGGGTGTGTGTCTGTATCAGTGTATAGGTGCGTGTGTATGCATTAGTGTCTAGTTGTGTGTGTGGGTAGTTGTGTGTGTGTGTGTGTGTGTGTGCTGCAGTGTCTAGGTGTATGCGTGTCTGTCAGTGTCTGGGTGTGTGTGACTGTCAGTGCCTGTGTGTGTGTGTATGTCAGTGTTGAGGTGTGTCTGTCAATGTCGAGGGGTGTGTGTCTGTATCAGTGTCTAGTTGTGTGTGTGTCTAGTTGTGTGTGTGTGTTGCAGAGTATAGGTGTGTGAGTTTGTGTCACTGTCTAGCTGTGTGCATGTCAGTGTCTAGGCCCTTGTGATTGTGTGTTTGTGTCAGTGTCTTGTGTGTGTGTCAGTGTCTAGGTGTTTGTGTTTTGTCAGTGTCTAGGTGTTTGTGTGTGTGTCAGTGTCTGGGTGTGTCTGTCAGTGTCTGGGTGTGTGTGACTTTCAGTGTCTTTGTGTGTGTATGTCAATGTCGAGGGGTGTGTGTCTGTATTAGTGTATAGGTGCGTGTGTGTGCTTCAGTGTCTAGTTGTGTGTGTGTCAGTGTCTAGTTGTGTTTGTGTCAGTGTCTAGGTGTGCATATGTGCCAGTGTCTAGGCCTGTGTGTGCGCCAGTGTCTAGTGTGTGTGTGTGTCAATGTCTTTTGTGTGTGTGTGTATGTTGCAGTGATCTCAGTGTTTGTGTGTGTTGCAGTGTCTACTTGTGTGTGTGTGTGTCAGCATTGAGTTGTGTGAGTTTGTGTTGTGTCTAGTTGTGTGTGTGTCTAGCTGTGTGCGTGTGTGTCAATGACTAGGTGTTTGTGTGTGTTGCACTGTTTAGGCATGTGAGTCTCTGTCAGTGTCTGGGATGTGGGACTATCAGTTTCTGGGTGTGTGTGTATGTCAGTGTCGAGGTGTGTGTATCAATGTTGAGGTGTGTGTGTTTGCATCAGTGTCTAGGTGTGTGTGTCAGTGTTGTGTGTGTGTGTCAGTGTCGTATGTGTGTGTCAGTGTCGTGTGTGTGTGTCAGTGTCGTGTGTGTGTGTCAGTGTCATGTGTGTGTCAGTGTCAAGTTGTGTGTGTGTTACAGTGTCTAAGTGTGTGTGTGTCATGTGTAGGTATGTGTGAGTGTCAGTATTGAGGTGTGAGAGTTTGTATCAGTGTCTCGGCTTATGTGTGCATGTGTGTGTCAGTGTCTAGTTGTGCATATGTGTGTTGCAGTGTCTAGGTGTTTGTAAGTGTTGAAATGTCTGGGTGTGCATGGGTGTGTGTCAGAATTGAGGTGTGTGAGTTTGTGTCCGTGTCTAAGTGTGTGCATTTCAGTGTGTAGGCCTGTGTGTGTGTCAGTGTCTAGTTTGGTGTATGTGTGAGTGTCTAGTTGGGTGTGTGTGTCAGTGTCTAGGTGTTTGTGTGTGTTCCAGTGTCTGGGTGTGTGTGTATGTCAGTGTCTAGGCATTTGTGTGTCAGTACCGAGGTCTGTGAGTTTGTGTCAGTGTCTAGGTGTACGTGTGTGTCAGTGTCTAGGTGTGCGTATATGTCAGGGTCTAGGCCTGTGTGTGTGTGTCAGTGACTAGGCCAGTGTCTGTATGTCAGTGTTTGGTTTTGTGTGTATCTGTGTCAGTGCCTTGGTGTTTGTGTCAGTGTCTAGGTGCGCGTATGTGTCAGTGTCTAGGCCTGTGTATCAGTGTCTAGTTACGTGTGTGCTGCAATATCTAGATGGGTGAGGTTTGTCAGTGACTAGCTGTGTGCGCGTCAGTATCTAAGCCTGTGCGTATGTGTCAGTGTCTAGGCCTGTGCGGGTGTGTCAGTGTCTAGGTGTGTGGGTGTGTTCGTGTCAGTGTCTTCCCGTGTGTGTGTGTGTGTCTAGTGTGTGTGTGTGTGTGTGTGTGTGTGTGTGTCAATGTCTACGCCAGTGTCTGTATGTCAGTGTCTAGATGTGTGTGTGTATGTATCTTTGTCAGTGTCTGGTTATATGTGTGTCAGTGCCTAGGTGTGTGTGTGTGTGTGTGTGCATGTGTGTGTCAGTGTCAAGTTGTGTGTGTGTCTGTGTTACAGTGTCTAAGTGTGTGTGTCATGTCTAGGTGTGTGTGTATGAGTGTCAGTATTGAGGTGTGTGCATTTCAGTCTCTAGGCCCGTGTGTGTCAGTGCCTAGTTGTGAGTGTGTGTGTCAGTGTACAGTGTGTGCGTGTCAATGTCTAGTTGTGTGTGTGTGTCAGTGTCTAGGTGTTTGTTTGTGTTGCAGTCTCTAGGTGTGTTTGTCTGTCAGTGTCTGGGTGTGTGTGTGTCTGTCCGTGTCTGGGTGTGTCAGTGTCTAGGTGTGTTTGTGTCAGTGTCCAGGTGTGTGTAAGTGTGAGTGTCTAGTCCTGTGTGTGCGCCAGTGTCTAGTGTGTGTGTGTGTGTATGTGTGTGTGTGTGTCAATGCCTTTTGTGTGTGTGTATGTTGCAGTGGTCTCAGTGTTTGCGTGTGTTGCAGTGTCTACTTGTGTGTGTGTGTGTCAGTATTGAGGTGTGTGAGTTTGTGTCATGTCTAGGTGTGTGCATTTCCGTGTCTAGTTGTGTGTGTGTCTAGCTGTGTGTGTGTGTTAATGTCTAGGTGCTTGTATGTGTTGCACTGTTTAGGCATGTGAGTCTCTGTCAGTGTCTGGGATATGTGACTGTCAGTGTCTGGGTGTGCGTGTATGTCAGTGTCGAGGTTTGTGTGTGTTTGCATCAGTGTCAAGGTGTGTGTATCAGTGTCGTGTGTGTGTGTCAGTGTCGTGTGTGTCAGTGTTGTGTGTTTGTGTTACAGTGTCTAAGTGTGTGTGTGTCCTGTCTATGTGTGTGTGTGTGTGTGTGTGTGAGTTTCAGTATTGAGGTGTGAGTTTGTGTCAGTGTCTATGTGTGTGCATTTCAGTGGCCAGGCCTATGTGTGTGAGTGTGTGTGTGTGTGTCTGTGTCTAGTTGTGAGTGTGTGTGTCATTGTCTAGTGTGTGTGTGTGTCAGTGTCTAGTGTGTGTGTGTGTCAATGTCTAGTTGTGTGTGTGCATTTCAGTGTCTAGGCCCGTGTATGAGTGAATCTCCAGTTGTGTGTGTGTGTGTGTGTGTGTGTGTGTGTGTGTGTGTGTGTGTGTGTGTGTGTGTGTGTGTGTGTGTGTGTGTGTGTCAGTGTCTAGGTGTTTGTGTGTGTGTTCCAGTGTCTGGGTGTGTGTGTGTATGTCAGTGTCTAGGTGTGTGTGTGTCTGTGTCTTGTGTGTGTGTCAGTGTCTAGGTGTTTGTGTGTGTGTCAGTGTCTGGGTGTGTGTTTGCATCAGTGTCTAGGCTTGTGTGTGCATGTATGTGTCAGTGTCTAGTTGTGCATATGTGTGTTGCAGTGTCTAGGTGTTTGTAAGTGTTGCAATTTCTAGGTGTGTGAGGTTTGTCAGTGACTAGCTGTGTGCGCGTCAGTATCTAAGCCTGTGCGTATGTGTCAGTGTCTAGGCCTGTGTGGGTGTGTCAGTGTGTAGGTGTGTGGGTGTGTTCATGTCAGTGTCTTCCCGTGTGTGTGTGTGTGTGTGTGTGTGTGTGTGTGTGTGTGTGTGTGTGTGAGTGTCTAGGCCAGTGTCTGTATGTCAGTGTCTAGTTGTGTGTGTGTATGTATCTTTTTTCAGTGTCTAGTTATGTGTGTGTCAGTGCCTAGGTGTGTCTATGTGTGCATGTGTGTGTCAGTGTCAAGTTGTGTGTGTGTCTGTGTTAATGTCTAAGTGTGTGTGTCATGTCTAGGTGTGTGTGTATGAGTGTCAGTATTGAGGTGTGTGCATTTCAGTCTCTAGGCCCGTGTGTGTCAGTGTCTAGTTGTGAGTGTGTGTGTCAGTGTCTAGTTGTGAGTGTGTGTGTCAGTGTCTAGTGTGTGTGTGTGTCAATGTCTAGTTGTGTGTGTGTGTCAGTGTCTAGGTGTTTGTTTGTGTTGCAGTCTCTAGGTGTGTGTGTGTCTGTCTGTGTCTGGGTGTATGTGTGTGTCTGTCCGTGTCTGGGTGTGTCAGTGTCTAGGTGTGTTTGTGTCAGTGTCCAGGTGTGCGTAAGTGTCAGTGTCTAGGCCTGTGTGTGTGTGTGTGTGTGTGTGTGTGTGTGTGTGTGTGTGTGTGTGTGTGTGTGTGTGTGTGTGTGTGTGTGTGTGTGTGTGTGCGTCAAAGCCTTTTGTGTGTGTGTATGTTGCAGTGGTCTCGGTGTTTGCGTGTGTTGCAGTGTCTACTTGTGTGTGTGTGTGTCAGTATTGAGGTGTGTGAGTTTGTGTCGTGTCTAGGTGTGTGCATTTCCATGTCTAGTTGTGTGTGTGTCTAGCTGTGTGTGTGTGTTAATGTCTAGGTGTTTGTGTGTGTTGCACTATTTAGGCATGTGAGTCTCTGTCAGTGTCTGGGATATGTGACTGTCAGTGTCTGGGTGTGCGTGTATGTCAGTGTCGAGGTGTGTGTGTTTGCATCAGTGTCAAGGTATGTGTATCAGTGTCGTGTGTGTGTGTCAGTGTCGTGTGTGTCAGTGTCGTGTGTGTCAGTGTCGTGTGTGTGTGTTACAGTGTCTAAGTGTGTGTGTGCCCTGTCTATGTGTGTGTGTGTGTGTGTGAGTTTCAGTATTGAGGTGTGTGAGTTTGTGTCAGTGTCTATGTGTGTGCATTTCAGTGGCCAGGCCTATGTGTGTGTGTGTCAGTGTCTAGTTGTGTGTGTGTCATTGTCTAGTGTGTGTGTGTGTCAGTGTCTAGTGTGTGTGTGTGTCAATGTCTAGTGTTTGTGTGTGTCAATGTCTAGTTGTGTGTGTGCATTTCAGTGTCTAGGCCCATGTATGTGTGAATCTCCAGTTGTGTGTGTGTGTGTGTGTGTGTGTGTCAGTGTCTAGGTGTTTGTGTGTGTGTTCCAGTGTCTGTGTGTGTGTTCCAGTGTCTGGGTGTGTGTGTGTATGTCAGTGTCTAGGTGTGTGTGTGTCAGTGTCTTGTGTGTGTGTCAGTGTCTAGGTGTTTATGTGTGTGTCAGTGTCTGGGTGTATGTTTGCATCAGTGTCTAGGCTTGTGTGTGCATGTGTGTGTCAGTGTCTAGTTGTGCATATATGTGTTGCAGTGTCTAGGTGTTTGTAAGTGTTGCAGTGTCTAGGTGTGTGTAGGTGAGTGTGTGTGTGTCAGTATTGAGGTGTGTGAATTTGTGTCAGTGTCCAAGTGTGTGCATTTCAGTGTCTAGGCCCGTGTGTGTGTCAGTGTCTAGTTTGGTGTATGTGTGAGTGTCTAGTTGGGTGTGTGTGTCAGTGTCTAGGTGTTTGTGTGTGTTCCAGTGTCTGGGTGTGTGTGTCAGTGTCTAAGTGTGTGGGTGTGTGCATGTCAGTGTCTACTTATGTGTGTGTAAGTGTCTAGCTGTGTGTGTTTGTGTGAGTGTGTAGTTGTGTGTGTGTGTCGGTGTCTAGGTATTTGTGTGTGTGTGTGTGTCAATGTCTAGGTGTTTGTGTGTGTTGCAATGTTTAGGCGTGTGAGTCTCTGTCAATGTCTGGGATGTGTGACTGTCAGTGTCTGGCTGTGTGTGTATGTCAGTGTCGAGGTGTGTGTATTAATGTTGAAGTGTGTGTGTTTGCATCAGTGTCTAGGTGTGTGTGTCAGTGTCGTGTGTGTGTGTCAGTGTCGTGTATGTGTCAGTGTCATGTGTGTATGTGTCAGTGTCATGTGTGTGTGTGTCAGTGTCTAGATGTGTGTGTTTGCCAGTGTCGAGGAATGTGTGTGTGTTTATCAATGTCTAGGCATGTTTGTGTGCGTTTGTCAGTGGCTAGGTGTCTGTGTCTGTGTCAGTATTTAGGGGTGTGTGTGTGTATGTGTCAGTATCTAGGGGTGTGTGTGTGTCAGTATCTGTGTCGGTGTGTTTGTATCAATGTCTAGACGTGTTTGTGTCAGTGTCTAGGTGTGTTTGTGTCAGTGTCTAGGAATGTGTGCGTCAGTGTCTAGGTGTTTGTGTATGTTGCAGTGTCTAGCTGTGTATGTGTGTCAGTGTCTAGTTGTGCATGTCAGTGTCTGGGTGTGTGTATGTGTCATGGTCTAGGCCTGTGTGTGAGTCCATTTCTAGTTGTGTGTGTCTATTTGTGTATGTGTATCTGTTGCAGTGTCTAGGTTTGTGACTTTCTGTCAGTGTGTAGTTATGTGCATGTCAGTTTCTAGGCCTTTGTGTGTCAGTTTCTAGGCCCTTGTGTTTGTGTGTGTGTGTCAGCGTCGAGGTGTGTGTTTGCGTCAGTGTCTAGGCTTGTGTGTGCATGTGTGTGTCAGTGTCTAGTTGTGCATATGTGTGTTGCAGTGTTTAGGTGTTTGTGAGTGTTGCAGTCTCTAGGTGTGTTTGTGTATGTCTGTGTGTGTGTGTGCGTGTGTGTCAGTACTGAGGTGTGTGAGTTTGTGACAGTGTCTAAGTGTGTGTATTTCAGTGTCTTGGCCTGTGGGTGTTTCAGTGTCTAGTTGTGTGTATGTGTGAGTGTCTAGCTGGATGTGTGTGTGTGTGTCAGAGTTTAGGTGTTTATGTGTGTGTGTGTGTTCCAGTGTCAGTGTCTAAGTGTGTGTATTTCAGTGTCTTGGCCTGTGGGAGTTTCAGTGTCTAGTTGTGTGTATGTGTGAGTGTCTAGTTGGATGTGTGTGTGTGTGTCAGAGTTTAGGTGTTTATGTGTGTGTGTGTTCCAGTGTCTGAGTGTGTGTGTATGACAGTGTCTAGGTGTGTCGGTGTCTAGGCATGTGTGTGTCAGTATCGAGGTGTGTGTTTGTGTCAGTGTCTAGGTGTGCATATGTGTCAGTGTCTAGGCCTGTTTGTGTGTGTGTCTAGTTGTGTGTCCAGGTGTATGAGTTTGTGTCAGTGTCTCGGCCTGTGTGTGTTGGTATCTAGGCCTGTGTGTTTGTGTGTGTCAGTGTCTAGTTGTGTGTGAGTCAGTGTCTAGTTGTGTGTGTGTCAGTGTCTAGTTGTGTGTGTATTTCAGTGTCCAGTTGTGTGTGTGTGTCTGTCAGTGTCTGGGTGTGTGTGACTGTCAGTGTCTGTGTGTGTGTGTATGTCAGTGTCGAGGTATGTCTGTTAATGTCAAGGGGTGTGTGTCTGTATCAGTGTATAGGTGCGTGTGTGTGCATCAGTGTCTAGTTGTGTGTGTGTGTGTTGCAGTGTCAAGGTGTGTGAGTTTGTGTCAGTGTCTAGCTATGTGCATGTCAGTGTCTAGGCCCTTGTGATTGAGTGTGTGTGTCAGTGTCTAGTAGTGTGTGTGTCAGTGTCTTGTGTGTGTGTCAGTGTCTAGATGTTTGTGTGTGTGTCAGTGTCTGGGTGTGTGTCTGTGTTGAGGTGTGTGTTTGCATCAGTTTCTAGGCTTGTGTTTGAGTGTGTGTTTCAGTGTCTAGTTGTGTGTATGTGTGTTGCAGTGTCTAGGTGTGTGTGTGTCAGTATTGAGGTGTGTGAGTTTGTGTCAGTGTCCAAGTATGTGCATTTCAGTGTCCAGGCCCGTGTGTGTGTCAGTGACTAGTTGTGTGTATGTGTGAGTGTCTAGTTGGGTGTGTGTGTCAGTGTCTAGGTGTTTGTGTGTGATCCAGTGTCTGGGTGTGTGCATATGTCAGTGTCTAGGCGTTTGTGAGTCAGTATCGAGGTGTGTGCTTGTGTGCCAGTGTCTAGGTGTGCGTGTGTGTCAGTGTCTAGGTGTGCGTGTGTGTCAGTGTCTAGGTGTGCATGTGTGTCAGTGTCTAGGTGTCCCTATATGTCAGGGTCTAGGCCTGTGTGTGTGTGTCTGTATGTGTGTGTGTCAGTGTCTAGATGTTTGTGTGTGTCTGTCTGTGTCTGAATATGTGCGACTGTCAGTGTGTGGGTGTGCATGTCAGTGTCTAGGCACGTGTTAGTGAGTAACGAGGTGTGTGAGTTTGTGTCAGTGTCTAGGTGTGCATGTGTATCAGTGTCAAGGTGTGTGTGTGTGTCAGTGTCTAGGTGTGTGGGTGTATGCATGTCAGTGTCTACTTGTGTGTGTGTAAGTGTCTAGTTGTGTGTGTGTGTGTCAGTGTCTAGGCCAGTGTCTGTATGTCAGTGTTTGGTTTTGTGTGTGTGTGTATATCTGTGTCAGTATGTAGTTGTGTATGTGACAGGGCCTTGGTTTTTGTGTCAGTGTCTTGGTGCGCATGTGTATCAGTGTCTAGGCTTGTGTGTGTGTCAGTGTCTTGTTATGTGTGTGTTCCAACATCTAGGTGTGTGAGCTTTGTCAGTGACTAGCTGTGTGCGCGTCAGTGTCTAGGCCTGCACGTATGTGTCATTGTCTAGGCCTGTGTGTGTCAGTGTCTAGGTGTGTGGGTGTGTTCGTGTCAGTGTCTACTTGTGTGTGTGTGAGTGTCTAGTTGTGTGTGTATGCGTCAGTGTCTAGTTGTGTGTGTGTGTGTCTAGGTGTTTGCGTGTGTTGCAGTGTCTAGGTGTGTGTGTGTGTTGCAGTGTCTAAGTGTGTGTGTGTGTTGCAGTGTCTAGCTGTGTGTGTGTGTGTGTGTCAGTGTCTAGGTGTGCGTGTCAGTGTCTGGGTGTGTGTATGTGTCATGGTCCAGGCCTGTGTGTGTGTCTGTTTCTAGTTGTGTGTGTCTATTTGTGTATGTGTGTCTGTTGCAGTGTCTAGATTTGTGACTTTGTGTCAGTGTCTAGTTATGTGCATATCAGTGTCTAGGCCTTTGTGTGTCAGTTTCTAGGCCCTTGTGTTTGTGTGTGTGTGTCAGCGTCGAGGTGTGTGTTTGCGTCAGTGTCTAGGCTTGTGTGTGCATTTGTGTGTCAGTGTCTAGTTGTGCATATGTGTGTTGCAGTGTCTAGGTGTTTGTGAGCGTTGCAGTCTCTAGGTGTGTGTGTGTGTGTCAGTATTGAGGTGTGTGAGTTTGTGACAGTGTCTAAGTGTGTGTATTTCAGTATCTAGGCCTGTGGGTGTTTCAGTGTCTAGTTGTGTGTATGTGTGAGTGTCTAGTTGGATGTGTGTGTGTGTGTCAGAGTTTAGGTGTTTATGTGTGTGTGTGCTCCAATGTCTGGGTGTGTGTGTATGACAGTGTCTAGGTGTGTCGGTGTCTAGGCATGTGTGTGTCAGTATCGAGGTGTGTGTTTGTGTCAGTGTCTAGGTGTGCATATGTGTCAGTGTCTAGGCCTGTTTGTGTGTGCGTCTAGTTGTGTGTCCAGGTGTATGAGTTTGTGTCAGTGTCTAGGCCTGTGTGTGTTGGTATCTAGGCCTATGTGTTTGTGTGTGTCAGTGTCTAGTTGTGTGTGTGTCAGTGTCTAGTTGTGTGTGTATTTCAGTGTCCAGTTGTGTGTGTGTGTCTGTCAGTGTCTGGGTGTGTGTGACTGTCAGTGTCTGTGTGTGTGTGTATGTCAGTGTCGAGGTATGTCTGTCAATGTCAAGGGGTGTGTGTCTGTATCAGTGTATAGGTGCGTGTGTGTGCATCAGTGTCTAGTTGTGTGTGTGTTGCAGTGTCTAGGTGTGTGAGTTTATGTCAGTGTCTAGCTATGTGCGTGTCAGTGTCTAGCTATGTTCATGTCAGTGTCTAGGCTCTTGTGATTGTGTGTGTGTGTCAGTGTCTAGTTGTGTGCATGTCAGTGTCTTGTGTGTGTGTCAGTGTCTAGATGTTTGTGTGTGTGTCAGTGTCTGGGTGTGTGTTTGCATCAGTGTCTAGGCTTGTGTGTGCATGTGTGTGTCAGTGTCTAGTTGTGTGTATGTGTGTTGCAGTGTCTAGGTGTTTGTAAGTGTTGCAGTGTCTATGTGTGTGTGTGTCAGTATTGAGGTGTGTGAGTTTGTGTCAGTGTCTAAGTGTGTGCATTTCAGTGTCCAGGCCCGTGTGTGAGTCAGTGACTAGTTGTGTGTATGTGTGAGTTTCTAGTTGGGTGTGTGTGTCAGTGTCTAGGTGTTTGTGTGTGTTCCAGTGTCTGGGTGTGTGTGTCAGTGTCTAAGTGTGTGGGTGTGTGCATGTCAGTGCCTACTTGTGTTTGTGTACGTGTCTAGGTGTTTGTGTGTGTGTTGCAGTGTCTAGGTGAGTGTGTGTCAGTGTCTAGGTGTGTTTGTGTCAATGTGCAGGTGTGCGTATGTGTCAGTGTCCAGGCTTGTGTGTGTGCCAGTGTCTAGTGTGGGTGTGTGTCAATGTCTAGTTGTGTGTATGTATGTTGCAGTGGTCTCGGTGTTTGTGTGTGTTGCAGTGTCTTCGTGTGTGTGTGTGTGTGTGTTTGTATGTGTCAGTATTGAGCTGTGTGAGTTTGTGTCTTGTCTAGTTGTGTGCATTTCAGTGTCTAGATGAGTGTGTGTCTAGCTGTATGTGTGTGTGTGTGGGTGTCCAGTTGTGTGTGTGTCGGTGTCTAGGTATGTGTGTGTGTGTGTCAATGTCTAGGTGTATGTGTGTGTTGCACTGTTTAGGCGTGTGAGTCTCTGTCAGTGTCTGGGTGTGTGACTGTCAGTGTCTGTGTGTGTGTGTATGTCAGTGTCGAGGTGTGTGTATTAATGTTGAGGTGTGTGTGTTTGCATCAATGTCTAGGTGAGTGTGTCAGTGTCGTGTGTGTGTCAGTGTAGTGTATGTGTCAGTGTCTTGTGTGTATGTGTCAGTGTCTAGGTGTGTCAGTGTCGTGTATGTGTCAGTGTTGTGTATGTGTCAGTGTCATGTGTGTACATGTCAGTGTCGTGTGTGTGTGTGTCAGTGTCTCGATGTGTGTGTTTGTCAGTGTCGAGGAATGTGTGTGTGTTTATCAATGTCTAGGCATGTTTGTGTGTGTTTGTCAGTGGCTAGGTGTCTGTGTCTGTGCCAGTATTTAGGGGTGTGTGTGTGTGTCAGTATCTAGGGGTGTGTGTGTGTCAGTATCTGTGTCGGTGTGTTTGTGTCAGTGTCTAGGTGTGTTTGTGTCAGTGTCTAGGAATGTGTGCATCAGTGTCTAGGTGTTTGTGTATGTTGCAGTGTCTAGCTGTGTGTGTGTGTCAGTGTCTAGGTGTGCGTGCCAGTGTCTGGGTGTGTGTATGTGTCCTGGTCTAGGCCTGTGTGTGTGTCTGTTTCTAGTTGTGTGTGTCTATTTGTGTATGGGTGTCTGTTGCAGTGTCTAGATTTGTGACTTTGTGTCCGTGTCTAGTTATGTGCATGTCAGTGTCTAGGCCTGTGTGTGTCAGTTTCTAGGCCCTTGTGTTTGTGTGTGTGTGTCAGCGTCGAGGTGTGTGTTTGCGTCAGTGTCTAGGCTTGTGTGTGCATTTGTGTGTCAGTGTCTAGTTGTGCATATGTGTGTTGCAGTGTCTAGGTGTTTGTGAGTGTTGCAGTCTCTAGGTGTGTGTGTGTGTGTGTGTGTGTGTGTGTGTGTCAGTATTGAGGTGTGTGAGTTTGTGACAGTGTCTAAGTGTGTGTATTTCAGTGTCTTGGCCTGTGGGTGTTTCAGTGTCTAGTTGTGTGTATGTGTGAGTGTCTAGTTGGATGTGTGTGTGTGTGTCAGAGTTTAGGTGTTTATGTGTGTGTGTGTTCCAGTGTCTGGGTGTGTGTGTATGACAGTGTCTAGGTGTGTCGGTGTCTAGGCATGTGTGTGTCAGTATCGAAGTGTGTGTTTGTGTCAGTGTCTAGGTGTGCATATGTGTCAGTGTCTAGGCCTGTTTGTGTGTGTGTCTAGTTGTGTGTCCAGGTGTATGAGTTTGTGTCAGTGTCTCGGCCTGTGTGTGTTGGTATCTAGGCCTGTGTGTTTGTGTGTGTCAGTGTCTAGATGTTTGTGTGTGTGTCAGTGTCTGGGTGTGTGTCTGTGTTGAGGTGTGTGTTTGCATCAGTTTCTAGGCTTGTGTTTGAGTGTGTATGTCAGTGTCTAGTTGTGTGTATGTGTGTTGCAATGTCTAGGTGTGTGTGTGTCAGTATTGAGATGTGTGAGTTTGTGTCAGTGTCCAAGTATGTGCATTTCAGTGTCCAGGCCCGTGTATGTATCAGTGACTAGTTGCGTGTATGTGTGAGTATCTAGTTGGGTGTTTGTGTCATTGTCTAGGTGTTTGTGTGTGATCCAGTGTCTGGGTATGTTCATATGTCAGTTTCTAGGCGTTTGTGAGTCAGTATCGAGGTGTGTGCTTGTGTGCCAGTGTCTAGGTGTGCGTGTGTGTCAGTGTCTAGGTGTGCATGTGTGTCAGTGTCTAGGTGTGCGTGTGTGTCAGTGTCTAGATGTCCGTATATGTCAGGGTCTAGGCCTGTGTGTGTGTGTATGTGTGTGTGTGTGTGTGTGTGTGTGTGTCAGTGTCTAGGTGTGTGTGTGTGTCAGTTTCTAGGTGTCCGTATATGTCAGGGTCTAGGCCAGTGTGTGTGTGTCTGTATGTGTGTGTGTCACTGTCTAGATGTTTGTGTGTGTCTGTCTGTGTCTGAGTATGTGCGACTGTCAGTGTGTGGGAGTGCATGTCAGTGTCTAGGGTCTTGTTAGTCAGTATCGAGGTGTCTGAGTTTGTGTCAGTGTCTAGGTGTGCATGTGTATCAGTTTCAAGGTGTGTGTGTGCGTGTCAGTGTCTAGGTGTGTGGGCGTATGCATGTCAGTGTCTACTTGTGTGTGTGTATGTGTCTAGTTGTGTGCGTGTGTCAGTGTCTAGGCCAGTATCTGTATGTCAGTGTTTGTTTTTGTGTGTGTGTGTATATCTGTGTCAGTATGTAGTTGTGTATGTGACAGGGCCTTGGTGTTTGTGTCAGTGTCTTTGTGCACATGTGTATCAGTGTCTAGGCTTGTGTGTGTGTCAGTGTCTAGTTATGTGTGTGTTCCAACATCTAGGTGTGTGAGCTTTGTCAGTGACTAGCTGTGTGCGTGTCAGTGTCTAAGCCTGCGCGTATGTGTCAGTGTCTAGGCCTGTGTGTGTCAGTGTCTAGGTGTGTGGGTGTGTTCGTGTCAGTGTCTACTTGTGTGTGTGTGAGTGTCTAGTTGTGTGTGTGTGCGTCAGTGTCTAGTTGTGTGTGTGTGTGTCTAGGTGTTTGCGTGTGTTGCAGTGTCTAGGTGTGCGTGTGTTACAGTGTCTAGGTGTGTGTGTGTGTTGCAGTGTCTAGCTGTGTGTGTGTGTGTGTCAGTTTCTAGGTGTGCATGTCAGTGTCTGGGTGTGTGTATGTGTCATGATCTAGGCCTGTGTGTGTGTCTGTTTCTAGTTGTGTGTGTCTATTTGTGTATGTGTTTCTGTTGCAGTGTCTAGATTTGTGACTTTGTGTCAGTGTCTAGTTATGTGCATGTCAGTGTCTAGGCCTTTGTGTGTCAGTTTCTAGGCCCTTGTGTTTGTGTGTGTGTGTCAGCGTCGAGGTGTGTGTTTGCGTCAGTGTCTAGGCTTGTGTGTGCATTTGTGTGTCAGTGTCTAGTTGTGCATATGTGTGTTGCAGTGTTTAGGTGTTTGTGAGTGTTGCAGTCTCTAGGTGTGTGTGTGTCAGTATTGAGGTGTGTGAGTTTGTGACAGTGTCTAAGTGTGTGTATTTCAGTGTCTAGGCCTGTGGGTGTTTCAGTGTCTAGTTGTGTGTATGTGTGAGTGTCTAGTTGGATGTGTGTGTGTGTGTCAGAGTTTAGGTGTTTATGTGTGTGTGTGTTCCAGTGTCCGGGTGTGTGTGTATGACAGTGTCTAGGTGTGTCGGTGTCTAGGCATGTGTGTGTCAGTATCGAGGTGTGTGTTTGTGTCAGTGTCTAGGTGTGCATATGTGTCAGTGTCTAGGCCTGTTTGTGTGTGCGTCTAGTTGTGTGTCCAGGTGTATGAGTTTGTGTCAGTGTCTCGGCCTGTGTGTGTTGGTATCTAGGCCTGTGTGTTTGTGTGTGTCAGTGTCTAGTTGTGTGTGTGTCAGTGTCTATTTGTGTGTGTGTCAGTGTCTAGTTGTGTGTGTATGTCAGTGTCCAGTTGTGTGTGTGTGTCTGTCAGTGCCTGGGTGTGCGTGACTGTCAGTGTCTGTGTGTGTGTGTATGTCAGTGTCGAGGTATGTCTGTCAATGTCAAGGGGTGTGTGTCTGTATCAGTGTATAGGTGCGTGTGTGTGCATCAGTGTCTAGTTGTGTGTGTGTGTGTTGCAGTGTCAAGGTGTGTGAGTTTGTGTCAGTGTCTAGCTATGTGCATGTCAGTGTCTAGGCCCTTGTGATTGAGTGTGTGTGTCAGTGTCTAGTAGTGTGTGTGTCTGTGTCTTGTGTGTGTGTCAGTGTCTAGATGTTTGTGTGTGTGTCAGTGTCTGGGTGTGTGTCTGTGTTGAGGTGTGTGTTTGCATCAGTTTCTAGGCTTGTGTTTGAGTGTGTGTTTCAGTGTCTAGTTGTGTGTATGTGTGTTGCAGTGTCTAGGTGTGTGTGTGTCAGTATTGAGGTGTGTGAGTTTGTGTCAGTGTCCAAGTATGTGCATTTCAGTGTCCAGGCCCGTGTGTGTGTCAGTGACTAGTTGTGTGTATGTGTGAGTGTCTAGTTGGGTGTGTGTGTCAGTGTCTAGGTGTTTGTGTGTGATCCAGTGTCTGGGTGTGTGCATATGTCAGTGTCTAGGCGTTTGTGAGTCAGTATCGAGGTGTGTGCTTGTGTGCCAGTGTCTAGGTGTGAGTGTGTCTCAGTGTCTAGGTGTGCGTGTGTGTCAGTGTCTAGGTGTGCATGTGTGTCAGTGTCTAGGTGTCCCTATATGTCAGGGTCTAGGCCTGTGTGTGTGTGTCTGTATGTGTGTGTGTCAGTGTCTAGATGTTTGTGTGTGTCTGTCTGTGTCTGAATATGTGCGACTGTCAGTGTGTGGGTGTGCATGTCAGTGTCTAGGCACGTGTTAGTGAGTAACGAGGTGTGTGAGTTTGTGTCAGTGTCTAGGTGTGCATGTGTATCAGTGTCAAGGTGTGTGTGTGTGTCAGTGTCTAGGTGTGTGGGTGTATGCATGTCAGTGTCTACTTGTGTGTGTGTAAGTGTCTAGTTGTGTGTGTGTGTGTCAGTGTCTAGGCCAGTGTCTGTATGTCAGTGTTTGGTTTTGTGTGTGTGTGTATATCTGTGTCAGTATGTAGTTGTGTATGTGACAGGGCCTTGGTTTTTGTGTCAGTGTCTTGGTGCGCATGTGTATCAGTGTCTAGGCTTGTGTGTGTGTCAGTGTCTTGTTATGTGTGTGTTCCAACATCTAGGTGTGTGAGCTTTGTCAGTGACTAGCTGTGTGCGCGTCAGTGTCTAGGCCTGCACGTATGTGTCATTGTCTAGGCCTGTGTGTGTCAGTGTCTAGGTGTGTGGGTGTGTTCGTGTCAGTGTCTACTTGTGTGTGTGTGAGTGTCTAGTTGTGTGTGTATGCGTCAGTGTCTAGTTGTGTGTGTGTGTGTCTAGGTGTTTGCGTGTGTTGCAGTGTCTAGGTGTGTGTGTGTGTTGCAGTGTCTAAGTGTGTGTGTGTGTTGCAGTGTCTAGCTGTGTGTGTGTGTGTGTGTCAGTGTCTAGGTGTGCGTGTCAGTGTCTGGGTGTGTGTATGTGTCATGGTCCAGGCCTGTGTGTGTGTCTGTTTCTAGTTGTGTGTGTCTATTTGTGTATGTGTGTCTGTTGCAGTGTCTAGATTTGTGACTTTGTGTCAGTGTCTAGGCCTTTGTGTGTCAGTTTCTAGGCCCTTGTGTTTGTGTGTGTGTGTCAGCGTCGAGGTGTGTGTTTGCGTCAGTGTCTAGGCTTGTGTGTGCATTTGTGTGTCAGTGTCTAGTTGTGCATATGTGTGTTGCAGTGTCTAGGTGTTTGTGAGCGTTGCAGTCTCTAGGTGTGTGTGTGTGTGTGTCAGTATTGAGGTGTGTGAGTTTGTGACAGTGTCTAAGTGTGTGTATTTCAGTGTCTTGGCCTGTGGGTGTTTCAGTGTCTAGTTGTGTGTATGTGTGAGTGTCTAGTTGGATGTGTGTGTGTGTGTCAGAGTTTAGGTGTTTATGTGTGTGTGTGTTCCAGTGTCCGGGTGTGTGTGTATGACAGTGTCTAGGTGTGTCGGTGTCTAGGCATGTGTGTGTCAGTATCGAAGTGTGTGTTTGTGTCAGTGTCTAGGTGTGCATATGTGTCAGTGTCTAGGCCTGTTTGTGTGTGTGTCTAGTTGTGTGTCCAGGTGTATGAGTTTGTGTCAGTGTCTCGGCCTGTGTGTGTTGGTATCTAGGCCTGTGTGTTTGTGTGTGTCAGTGTCTAGTTGTGTGTGTGTCAGTGTCTATTTGTGTGTGTGTCAGTGTCTAGTTGTGTGTGTATTTCAGTGTCCAGTTGTGTGTGTGTGTCTGTCAGTGTCTGGGTGGGTGTGACTGTCAGTGTCTGTGTGTGTGTGTATGTCAGTGTCGAGGTATGTCTGTCAATGTCAAGGGGTGTGTGTCTGTATCAGTGTATAGGTGCGTGTGTGTGCATCAGTGTCTAGTTGTGTGTGTGTGTTGCAGTGTCTAGGTGTGTGAGTTTGTGTCAGTGTCTAGCTATGTGCATGTCAGTGTCTAGGCCCTTGTGATTGTGTGTGTGTGTCAGTGTCTAGTAGTGTGTGTGTCAGTGTCTAGATGTTTGTGTGTGTGTCAGTGTCTGGGTGTGTGTCTGTGTTGAGGTGTGTGTTTGCATCAGTTTCTAGGCTTGTGTTTGAGTGTGTGTTTCAGTGTCTAGTTGTGTGTATGTGTGTTGCAGTGTCTAGGTGTGTGTGTGTCAGTATTGAGATGTGTGAGTTTGTGTCAGTGTCCAAGTATGTGCATTTCAGTGTCCAGGCCCGTGTGTGTGTCAGTGACTAGTTGTGTGTATGTGTGAGTGTCTAGTTGGGTGTGTGTGTCAGAGTTTAGGTGTTTATGTGTGTGTGTGCTCCAATGTCTGGGTGTGTGTGTATGACAGTGTCTAGGTGTGTCGGTGTCTAGGCATGTGTGTGTCAGTATCGAGGTGTGTGTTTGTGTCAGTGTCTAGGTGTGCATATGTGTCAGTGTCTAGGCCTGTTTGTGTGTGCGTCTAGTTGTGTGTCCAGGTGTATGAGTTTGTGTCAGTGTCTAGGCCTGTGTGTGTTGGTATCTAGGCCTATGTGTTTGTGTGTGTCAGTGTCTAGTTGTGTGTGTGTCAGTGTCTAGTTGTGTGTGTGTCAGTGTCTCGTTGTGTGTGTATTTCAGTTTCCAGTTGTGTGTGTGTGTCTGTCAGTGTCTGGGTGTGTGTGACTGTCAGTGTCTGTGTGTGTGTGTATGTCAGTGTCGAGGTATGTCTGTCAATGTCAAGGGGTGTGTGTCTGTATCAGTGTATAGGTGCGTGTGTGTGCATCAGTGTCTAGTTGTGTGTGTGTTGCAGTGTCTAGGTGTGTGAGTTTGTGTCAGTGTCTAGCTATGTGCGTGTCAGTGTCTAGCTATGTTCATGTCAGTGTCTAGGCTCTTGTGATTGTGTGTGTGTGTCAGTGTCTAGTTGTGTGCATGTCAGTGTCTTGTGTGTGTGTCAGTGTCTAGATGTTTGTGTGTGTGTCAGTGTCTGGGTGTGTGTTTGCATCAGTGTCTAGGCTTGTGTGTGCATGTGTGTGTCAGTGTCTAGTTGTGTGTATGTGTGTTGCAGTGTCTAGGTGTTTGTAAGTGTTGCAGTGTCTATGTGTGTGTGTTTCAGTATTGAGGTGTGTGAGTTTGTGTCAGTGTCTAAGTGTGTGCATTTCAGTGTCCAGGCCCGTGTGTGTGTCAGTGACTAGTTGTGTGTATGTGTGAGTTTCTAGTTGGGTGTGTGTGTCAGTGTCTAGGTGTTTGTGTGTGTTCCAGTGTCTGGGTGTGTGTGTCAGTGTCTAAGTGTGTGGGTGTGTGCATGTCAGTGCCTACTTGTGTTTGTGTACGTGTCTAGGTGTTTGTGTGTGTGTTGCAGTGTCTAGGTGAGTGTGTGTCAGTGTCTAGGTGTGTTTGTGTCAATGTGCAGGTGTGCGTATGTGTCAGTGTCCAGGCTTGTGTGTGTGCCAGTGTCTAGTGTGGGTGTGTGTCAATGTCTAGTTGTGTGTATGTATGTTGCAGTGGTCTCGGTGTTTGTGTGTGTTCAGTGTCTTCGTGTGTGTGTGTGTGTGTTTGTATGTGTCAGTATTGAGCTGTGTGAGTTTGTGTCTTGTCTAGTTGTGTGCATTTCAGTGTCTAGATGAGTGTGTGTCTAGCTGTATGTGTGTGTGTGTGGGTGTCCAGTTGTGTGTGTGTGGGTGTCTAGGTATGTGTGTGTGTGTGTCAATGTCTAGGTGTATGTGTGTGTTGCACTGTTTAGGCGTGTGAGTCTCTGTCAGTGTCTGGGTGTGTGACTGTCAGTGTCTGTGTGTGTGTGTATGTCAGTGTCGAGGTGTGTGTATTAATGTTGAGGTGTGTGTGTTTGCATCAATGTCTAGGTGTGTGTGTCAGTGTCGTGTGTGTGTCAGTGTAGTGTATGTGTCAGTGTCTTGTGTGTATGTGTCAGTGTCTAGGTGTGTCAGTGTCGTGTATGTGTCAGTGTTGTGTATGTGTCAGTGTCATGTGTGTACATGTCAGTGTCATGTGTGTGTGTGTCAGTGTCTCGATGTGTGTGTTTGTCAGTGTCGAGGAATGTGTGTGTGTTTATCAATGTCTAGGCATGTTTGTGTGTGTTTGTCAGTGGCTAGGTGTCTGTGTCTGTGCCAGTATTTAGGGGTGTGTGTGTGTGTCAGTATCTAGGGGTGTGTGTGTGTCAGTATCTGTGTCGGTGTGTTTGTGTCAGTGTCTAGGTGTGTTTGTGTCAGTGTCTAGGAATGTGTGCATCAGTGTCTAGGTGTTTGTGTATGTTGCAGTGTCTAGCTGTGTGTGTGTGTCAGTGTCTAGGTGTGCGTGCCAGTGTCTGGGTGTGTGTATGTGTCCTGGTCTAGGCCTGTGTGTGTGTCTGTTTCTAGTTGTGTGTGTCTATTTGTGTATGGGTGTCTGTTGCAGTGTCTAGATTTGTGACTTTGTGTCCGTGTCTAGTTATGTGCATGTCAGTGTCTAGGCCTGTGTGTGTCAGTTTCTAGGCCCTTGTGTTTGTGTGTGTGTGTCAGCGTCGAGGTGTGTGTTTGCGTCAGTGTCTAGGCTTGTGTGTGCATGTGTGTGTCAGTGTCTAGTTGTGCATATGTGTGTTGCAGTGTCTAGGTGTTTGTGAGTGTTGCAGTCTCTAGGTGTGTGTGTGTGTGTGTGTGTGTGTGTGTCAGTATTGAGGTGTGTGAGTTTGTGACAGTGTCTAAGTGTGTGTATTTCAGTGTCTTGGCCTGTGGGTGTTTCAGTGTCTAGTTGTGTGTATGTGTGAGTGTCTAGTTGGATGTGTGTGTGTGTGTCAGAGTTTAGGTGTTTATGTGTGTGTGTGTTCCAGTGTCTGGGTGTGTGTGTATGACAGTGTCTAGGTGTGTCGGTGTCTAGGCATGTGTGTGTCAGTATCGAAGTGTGTGTTTGTGTCAGTGTCTAGGTGTGCATATGTGTCAGTGTCTAGGCCTGTTTGTGTGTGTGTCTAGTTGTGTGTCCAGGTGTATGAGTTTGTGTCAGTGTCTCGGCCTGTGTGTGTTGGTATCTAGGCCTGTGTGTTTGTGTGTGTCAGTGTCTAGTTGTGTGTGTGTCAGTGTCTATTTGTGTGTGTGTCAGTGTCTAGTTGTGTGTGTATTTCAGTGTCCAGTTGTGTGTGTGTGTCTGTCAGTGTCTGGGTGTGTGTGACTGTCAGTGTCTGTGTGTGTGTGTATGTCAGTGTCGAGGTATGTCTGTCAATGTCAAGGGGTGTGTGTCTGTATCAGTGTATAGGTGCGTGTGTGTGCATCAGTGTCTAGTTGTGTGTGTGTGTGTTGCAGTGTCAAGGTGTGTGAGTTTGTGTCAGTGTCTAGCTATGTGCATGTCAGTGTCTAGGCCCTTGTGATTGAGTGTGTGTGTCAGTGTCTAGTAGTGTGTGTGTCAGTGTCTTGTGTGTGTGTCAGTGTCTAGATGTTTGTGTGTGTGTCAGTGTCTGGGTGTGTGTCTGTGTTGAGGTGTGTGTTTGCATCAGTTTCTAGGCTTGTGTTTGAGTGTGTGTTTCAGTGTCTAGTTGTGTGTATGTGTGTTGCAGTGTCTAGGTGTGTGTGTGTCAGTATTGAGGTGTGTGAGTTTGTGTCAGTGTCCAAGTATGTGCATTTCAGTGTCCAGGCCCGTGTGTGTGTCAGTGACTAGTTGTGTGTATGTGTGAGTGTCTAGTTGGGTGTGTGTGTCAGTGTCTAGGTGTTTGTGTGTGATCCAGTGTCTGGGTGTGTGCATATGTCAGTGTCTAGGCGTTTGTGAGTCAGTATCGAGGTGTGTGCTTGTGTGCCAGTGTCTAGGTGTGCGTGTGTGTCAGTGTCTAGGTGTGCGTGTGTGTCAGTGTCTAGGTGTGCATGTGTGTCAGTGTCTAGGTGTCCCTATATGTCAGGGTCTAGGCCTGTGTGTGTGTGTCTGTATGTGTGTGTGTCAGTGTCTAGATGTTTGTGTGTGTCTGTCTGTGTCTGAATATGTGCGACTGTCAGTGTGTGGGTGTGCATGTCAGTGTCTAGGCACGTGTTAGTGAGTAACGAGGTGTGTGAGTTTGTGTCAGTGTCTAGGTGTGCATGTGTATCAGTGTCAAGGTGTGTGTGTGTGTCAGTGTCTAGGTGTGTGGGTGTATGCATGTCAGTGTCTACTTGTGTGTGTGTAAGTGTCTAGTTGTGTGTGTGTGTGTCAGTGTCTAGGCCAGTGTCTGTATGTCAGTGTTTGGTTTTGTGTGTGTGTGTATATCTGTGTCAGTATGTAGTTGTGTATGTGACAGGGCCTTGGTTTTTGTGTCAGTGTCTTGGTGCGCATGTGTATCAGTGTCTAGGCTTGTGTGTGTGTCAGTGTCTTGTTATGTGTGTGTTCCAACATCTAGGTGTGTGAGCTTTGTCAGTGACTAGCTGTGTGCGCGTCAGTGTCTAGGCCTGCACGTATGTGTCATTGTCTAGGCCTGTGTGTGTCAGTGTCTAGGTGTGTGGGTGTGTTCGTGTCAGTGTCTACTTGTGTGTGTGTGAGTGTCTAGTTGTGTGTGTATGCGTCAGTGTCTAGTTGTGTGTGTGTGTGTCTAGGTGTTTGCGTGTGTTGCAGTGTCTAGGTGTGTGTGTGTGTTGCAGTGTCTAAGTGTGTGTGTGTGTTGCAGTGTCTAGCTGTGTGTGTGTGTGTGTGTCAGTGTCTAGGTGTGCGTGTCAGTGTCTGGGTGTGTGTATGTGTCATGGTCCAGGCCTGTGTGTGTGTCTGTTTCTAGTTGTGTGTGTCTATTTGTGTATGTGTGTCTGTTGCAGTGTCTAGATTTGTGACTTTGTGTCAGTGTCTAGGCCTTTGTGTGTCAGTTTCTAGGCCCTTGTGTTTGTGTGTGTGTGTCAGCGTCGAGGTGTGTGTTTGCGTCAGTGTCTAGGCTTGTGTGTGCATTTGTGTGTCAGTGTCTAGTTGTGCATATGTGTGTTGCAGTGTCTAGGTGTTTGTGAGCGTTGCAGTCTCTAGGTGTGTGTGTGTGTGTGTCAGTATTGAGGTGTGTGAGTTTGTGACAGTGTCTAAGTGTGTGTATTTCAGTGTCTTGGCCTGTGGGTGTTTCAGTGTCTAGTTGTGTGTATGTGTGAGTGTCTAGTTGGATGTGTGTGTGTGTGTCAGAGTTTAGGTGTTTATGTGTGTGTGTGTTCCAGTGTCCGGGTGTGTGTGTATGACAGTGTCTAGGTGTGTCGGTGTCTAGGCATGTGTGTGTCAGTATCGAAGTGTGTGTTTGTGTCAGTGTCTAGGTGTGCATATGTGTCAGTGTCTAGGCCTGTTTGTGTGTGTGTCTAGTTGTGTGTCCAGGTGTATGAGTTTGTGTCAGTGTCTCGGCCTGTGTGTGTTGGTATCTAGGCCTGTGTGTTTGTGTGTGTCAGTGTCTAGTTGTGTGTGTGTCAGTGTCTATTTGTGTGTGTGTCAGTGTCTAGTTGTGTGTGTATTTCAGTGTCCAGTTGTGTGTGTGTGTCTGTCAGTGTCTGGGTGGGTGTGACTGTCAGTGTCTGTGTGTGTGTGTATGTCAGTGTCGAGGTATGTCTGTCAATGTCAAGGGGTGTGTGTCTGTATCAGTGTATAGGTGCGTGTGTGTGCATCAGTGTCTAGTTGTGTGTGTGTGTTGCAGTGTCTAGGTGTGTGAGTTTGTGTCAGTGTCTAGCTATGTGCATGTCAGTGTCTAGGCCCTTGTGATTGTGTGTGTGTGTCAGTGTCTAGTAGTGTGTGTGTCAGTGTCTAGATGTTTGTGTGTGTGTCAGTGTCTGGGTGTGTGTCTGTGTTGAGGTGTGTGTTTGCATCAGTTTCTAGGCTTGTGTTTGAGTGTGTGTTTCAGTGTCTAGTTGTGTGTATGTGTGTTGCAGTGTCTAGGTGTGTGTGTGTCAGTATTGAGATGTGTGAGTTTGTGTCAGTGTCCAAGTATGTGCATTTCAGTGTCCAGGCCCGTGTGTGTGTCAGTGACTAGTTGTGTGTATGTGTGAGTGTCTAGTTGGGTGTGTGTGTCAGAGTTTAGGTGTTTATGTGTGTGTGTGCTCCAATGTCTGGGTGTGTGTGTATGACAGTGTCTAGGTGTGTCGGTGTCTAGGCATGTGTGTGTCAGTATCGAGGTGTGTGTTTGTGTCAGTGTCTAGGTGTGCATATGTGTCAGTGTCTAGGCCTGTTTGTGTGTGCGTCTAGTTGTGTGTCCAGGTGTATGAGTTTGTGTCAGTGTCTCGGCCTGTGTGTGTTGGTATCTAGGCCTATGTGTTTGTGTGTGTCAGTGTCTAGTTGTGTGTGTGTCAGTGTCTAGTTGTGTGTGTGTCAGTGTCTCGTTGTGTGTGTATTTCAGTTTCCAGTTGTGTGTGTGTGTCTGTCAGTGTCTGGGTGTGTGTGACTGTCAGTGTCTGTGTGTGTGTGTATGTCAGTGTCGAGGTATGTCTGTCAATGTCAAGGGGTGTGTGTCTGTATCAGTGTATAGGTGCGTGTGTGTGCATCAGTGTCTAGTTGTGTGTGTGTTGCAGTGTCTAGGTGTGTGAGTTTGTGTCAGTGTCTAGCTATGTGCGTGTCAGTGTCTAGCTATGTTCATGTCAGTGTCTAGGCTCTTGTGATTGTGTGTGTGTGTCAGTGTCTAGTTGTGTGCATGTCAGTGTCTTGTGTGTGTGTCAGTGTCTAGATGTTTGTGTGTGTGTCAGTGTCTGGGTGTGTGTTTGCATCAGTGTCTAGGCTTGTGTGTGCATGTGTGTGTCAGTGTCTAGTTGTGTGTATGTGTGTTGCAGTGTCTAGGTGTTTGTAAGTGTTGCAGTGTCTATGTGTGTGTGTTTCAGTATTGAGGTGTGTGAGTTTGTGTCAGTGTCTAAGTGTGTGCATTTCAGTGTCCAGGCCCGTGTGTGTGTCAGTGACTAGTTGTGTGTATGTGTGAGTTTCTAGTTGGGTGTGTGTGTCAGTGTCTAGGTGTTTGTGTGTGTTCCAGTGTCTGGGTGTGTGTGTCAGTGTCTAAGTGTGTGGGTGTGTGCATGTCAGTGCCTACTTGTGTTTGTGTACGTGTCTAGGTGTTTGTGTGTGTGTTGCAGTGTCTAGGTGAGTGTGTGTCAGTGTCTAGGTGTGTTTGTGTCAATGTGCAGGTGTGCGTATGTGTCAGTGTCCAGGCTTGTGTGTGTGCCAGTGTCTAGTGTGGGTGTGTGTCAATGTCTAGTTGTGTGTATGTATGTTGCAGTGGTCTCGGTGTTTGTGTGTGTTCAGTGTCTTCGTGTGTGTGTGTGTGTGTTTGTATGTGTCAGTATTGAGCTGTGTGAGTTTGTGTCTTGTCTAGTTGTGTGCATTTCAGTGTCTAGATGAGTGTGTGTCTAGCTGTATGTGTGTGTGTGTGGGTGTCCAGTTGTGTGTGTGTGGGTGTCTAGGTATGTGTGTGTGTGTGTCAATGTCTAGGTGTATGTGTGTGTTGCACTGTTTAGGCGTGTGAGTCTCTGTCAGTGTCTGGGTGTGTGACTGTCAGTGTCTGTGTGTGTGTGTATGTCAGTGTCGAGGTGTGTGTATTAATGTTGAGGTGTGTGTGTTTGCATCAATGTCTAGGTGTGTGTGTCAGTGTCGTGTGTGTGTCAGTGTAGTGTATGTGTCAGTGTCTTGTGTGTATGTGTCAGTGTCTAGGTGTGTCAGTGTCGTGTATGTGTCAGTGTTGTGTATGTGTCAGTGTCATGTGTGTACATGTCAGTGTCATGTGTGTGTGTGTCAGTGTCTCGATGTGTGTGTTTGTCAGTGTCGAGGAATGTGTGTGTGTTTATCAATGTCTAGGCATGTTTGTGTGTGTTTGTCAGTGGCTAGGTGTCTGTGTCTGTGCCAGTATTTAGGGGTGTGTGTGTGTGTCAGTATCTAGGGGTGTGTGTGTGTCAGTATCTGTGTCGGTGTGTTTGTGTCAGTGTCTAGGTGTGTTTGTGTCAGTGTCTAGGAATGTGTGCATCAGTGTCTAGGTGTTTGTGTATGTTGCAGTGTCTAGCTGTGTGTGTGTGTCAGTGTCTAGGTGTGCGTGCCAGTGTCTGGGTGTGTGTATGTGTCCTGGTCTAGGCCTGTGTGTGTGTCTGTTTCTAGTTGTGTGTGTCTATTTGTGTATGGGTGTCTGTTGCAGTGTCTAGATTTGTGACTTTGTGTCCGTGTCTAGTTATGTGCATGTCAGTGTCTAGGCCTGTGTGTGTCAGTTTCTAGGCCCTTGTGTTTGTGTGTGTGTGTCAGCGTCGAGGTGTGTGTTTGCGTCAGTGTCTAGGCTTGTGTGTGCATGTGTGTGTCAGTGTCTAGTTGTGCATATGTGTGTTGCAGTGTCTAGGTGTTTGTGAGTGTTGCAGTCTCTAGGTGTGTGTGTGTGTGTGTGTGTGTGTGTGTCAGTATTGAGGTGTGTGAGTTTGTGACAGTGTCTAAGTGTGTGTATTTCAGTGTCTTGGCCTGTGGGTGTTTCAGTGTCTAGTTGTGTGTATGTGTGAGTGTCTAGTTGGATGTGTGTGTGTGTGTCAGAGTTTAGGTGTTTATGTGTGTGTGTGTTCCAGTGTCTGGGTGTGTGTGTATGACAGTGTCTAGGTGTGTCGGTGTCTAGGCATGTGTGTGTCAGTATCGAAGTGTGTGTTTGTGTCAGTGTCTAGGTGTGCATATGTGTCAGTGTCTAGGCCTGTTTGTGTGTGTGTCTAGTTGTGTGTCCAGGTGTATGAGTTTGTGTCAGTGTCTCGGCCTGTGTGTGTTGGTATCTAGGCCTGTGTGTTTGTGTGTGTCAGTGTCTAGTTGTGTGTGTGTCAGTGTCTATTTGTGTGTGTGTCAGTGTCTAGTTGTGTGTGTATTTCAGTGTCCAGTTGTGTGTGTGTGTCTGTCAGTGTCTGGGTGTGTGTGACTGTCAGTGTCTGTGTGTGTGTGTATGTCAGTGTCGAGGTATGTCTGTCAATGTCAAGGGGTGTGTGTCTGTATCAGTGTATAGGTGCGTGTGTGTGCATCAGTGTCTAGTTGTGTGTGTGTGTGTTGCAGTGTCAAGGTGTGTGAGTTTGTGTCAGTGTCTAGCTATGTGCATGTCAGTGTCTAGGCCCTTGTGATTGAGTGTGTGTGTCAGTGTCTAGTAGTGTGTGTGTCAGTGTCTTGTGTGTGTGTCAGTGTCTAGATGTTTGTGTGTGTGTCAGTGTCTGGGTGTGTGTCTGTGTTGAGGTGTGTGTTTGCATCAGTTTCTAGGCTTGTGTTTGAGTGTGTGTTTCAGTGTCTAGTTGTGTGTATGTGTGTTGCAGTGTCTAGGTGTGTGTGTGTCAGTATTGAGGTGTGTGAGTTTGTGTCAGTGTCCAAGTATGTGCATTTCAGTGTCCAGGCCCGTGTGTGTGTCAGTGACTAGTTGTGTGTATGTGTGAGTGTCTAGTTGGGTGTGTGTGTCAGTGTCTAGGTGTTTGTGTGTGATCCAGTGTCTGGGTGTGTGCATATGTCAGTGTCTAGGCGTTTGTGAGTCAGTATCGAGGTGTGTGCTTGTGTGCCAGTGTCTAGGTGTGCGTGTGTGTCAGTGTCTAGGTGTGCGTGTGTGTCAGTGTCTAGGTGTGCATGTGTGTCAGTGTCTAGGTGTCCCTATATGTCAGGGTCTAGGCCTGTGTGTGTGTGTCTGTATGTGTGTGTGTCAGTGTCTAGATGTTTGTGTGTGTCTGTCTGTGTCTGAATATGTGCGACTGTCAGTGTGTGGGTGTGCATGTCAGTGTCTAGGCACGTGTTAGTGAGTAACGAGGTGTGTGAGTTTGTGTCAGTGTCTAGGTGTGCATGTGTATCAGTGTCAAGGTGTGTGTGTGTGTCAGTGTCTAGGTGTGTGGGTGTATGCATGTCAGTGTCTACTTGTGTGTGTGTAAGTGTCTAGTTGTGTGTGTGTGTGTCAGTGTCTAGGCCAGTGTCTGTATGTCAGTGTTTGGTTTTGTGTGTGTGTGTATATCTGTGTCAGTATGTAGTTGTGTATGTGACAGGGCCTTGGTTTTTGTGTCAGTGTCTTGGTGCGCATGTGTATCAGTGTCTAGGCTTGTGTGTGTGTCAGTGTCTTGTTATGTGTGTGTTCCAACATCTAGGTGTGTGAGCTTTGTCAGTGACTAGCTGTGTGCGCGTCAGTGTCTAGGCCTGCACGTATGTGTCATTGTCTAGGCCTGTGTGTGTCAGTGTCTAGGTGTGTGGGTGTGTTCGTGTCAGTGTCTACTTGTGTGTGTGTGAGTGTCTAGTTGTGTGTGTATGCGTCAGTGTCTAGTTGTGTGTGTGTGTGTCTAGGTGTTTGCGTGTGTTGCAGTGTCTAGGTGTGTGTGTGTGTTGCAGTGTCTAAGTGTGTGTGTGTGTTGCAGTGTCTAGCTGTGTGTGTGTGTGTGTGTCAGTGTCTAGGTGTGCGTGTCAGTGTCTGGGTGTGTGTATGTGTCATGGTCCAGGCCTGTGTGTGTGTCTGTTTCTAGTTGTGTGTGTCTATTTGTGTATGTGTGTCTGTTGCAGTGTCTAGATTTGTGACTTTGTGTCAGTGTCTAGGCCTTTGTGTGTCAGTTTCTAGGCCCTTGTGTTTGTGTGTGTGTGTCAGCGTCGAGGTGTGTGTTTGCGTCAGTGTCTAGGCTTGTGTGTGCATTTGTGTGTCAGTGTCTAGTTGTGCATATGTGTGTTGCAGTGTCTAGGTGTTTGTGAGCGTTGCAGTCTCTAGGTGTGTGTGTGTGTGTGTCAGTATTGAGGTGTGTGAGTTTGTGACAGTGTCTAAGTGTGTGTATTTCAGTGTCTTGGCCTGTGGGTGTTTCAGTGTCTAGTTGTGTGTATGTGTGAGTGTCTAGTTGGATGTGTGTGTGTGTGTCAGAGTTTAGGTGTTTATGTGTGTGTGTGTTCCAGTGTCCGGGTGTGTGTGTATGACAGTGTCTAGGTGTGTCGGTGTCTAGGCATGTGTGTGTCAGTATCGAAGTGTGTGTTTGTGTCAGTGTCTAGGTGTGCATATGTGTCAGTGTCTAGGCCTGTTTGTGTGTGTGTCTAGTTGTGTGTCCAGGTGTATGAGTTTGTGTCAGTGTCTCGGCCTGTGTGTGTTGGTATCTAGGCCTGTGTGTTTGTGTGTGTCAGTGTCTAGTTGTGTGTGTGTCAGTGTCTATTTGTGTGTGTGTCAGTGTCTAGTTGTGTGTGTATTTCAGTGTCCAGTTGTGTGTGTGTGTCTGTCAGTGTCTGGGTGGGTGTGACTGTCAGTGTCTGTGTGTGTGTGTATGTCAGTGTCGAGGTATGTCTGTCAATGTCAAGGGGTGTGTGTCTGTATCAGTGTATAGGTGCGTGTGTGTGCATCAGTGTCTAGTTGTGTGTGTGTGTTGCAGTGTCTAGGTGTGTGAGTTTGTGTCAGTGTCTAGCTATGTGCATGTCAGTGTCTAGGCCCTTGTGATTGTGTGTGTGTGTCAGTGTCTAGTAGTGTGTGTGTCAGTGTCTAGATGTTTGTGTGTGTGTCAGTGTCTGGGTGTGTGTCTGTGTTGAGGTGTGTGTTTGCATCAGTTTCTAGGCTTGTGTTTGAGTGTGTGTTTCAGTGTCTAGTTGTGTGTATGTGTGTTGCAGTGTCTAGGTGTGTGTGTGTCAGTATTGAGATGTGTGAGTTTGTGTCAGTGTCCAAGTATGTGCATTTCAGTGTCCAGGCCCGTGTGTGTGTCAGTGACTAGTTGTGTGTATGTGTGAGTGTCTAGTTGGGTGTGTGTGTCAGAGTTTAGGTGTTTATGTGTGTGTGTGCTCCAATGTCTGGGTGTGTGTGTATGACAGTGTCTAGGTGTGTCGGTGTCTAGGCATGTGTGTGTCAGTATCGAGGTGTGTGTTTGTGTCAGTGTCTAGGTGTGCATATGTGTCAGTGTCTAGGCCTGTTTGTGTGTGCGTCTAGTTGTGTGTCCAGGTGTATGAGTTTGTGTCAGTGTCTAGGCCTGTGTGTGTTGGTATCTAGGCCTATGTGTTTGTGTGTGTCAGTGTCTAGTTGTGTGTGTGTCAGTGTCTAGTTGTGTGTGTGTCAGTGTCTCGTTGTGTGTGTATTTCAGTTTCCAGTTGTGTGTGTGTGTCTGTCAGTGTCTGGGTGTGTGTGACTGTCAGTGTCTGTGTGTGTGTGTATGTCAGTGTCGAGGTATGTCTGTCAATGTCAAGGGGTGTGTGTCTGTATCAGTGTATAGGTGCGTGTGTGTGCATCAGTGTCTAGTTGTGTGTGTGTTGCAGTGTCTAGGTGTGTGAGTTTGTGTCAGTGTCTAGCTATGTGCGTGTCAGTGTCTAGCTATGTTCATGTCAGTGTCTAGGCTCTTGTGATTGTGTGTGTGTGTCAGTGTCTAGTTGTGTGCATGTCAGTGTCTTGTGTGTGTGTCAGTGTCTAGATGTTTGTGTGTGTGTCAGTGTCTGGGTGTGTGTTTGCATCAGTGTCTAGGCTTGTGTGTGCATGTGTGTGTCAGTGTCTAGTTGTGTGTATGTGTGTTGCAGTGTCTAGGTGTTTGTAAGTGTTGCAGTGTCTATGTGTGTGTGTTTCAGTATTGAGGTGTGTGAGTTTGTGTCAGTGTCTAAGTGTGTGCATTTCAGTGTCCAGGCCCGTGTGTGTGTCAGTGACTAGTTGTGTGTATGTGTGAGTTTCTAGTTGGGTGTGTGTGTCAGTGTCTAGGTGTTTGTGTGTGTTCCAGTGTCTGGGTGTGTGTGTCAGTGTCTAAGTGTGTGGGTGTGTGCATGTCAGTGCCTACTTGTGTTTGTGTACGTGTCTAGGTGTTTGTGTGTGTGTTGCAGTGTCTAGGTGAGTGTGTGTCAGTGTCTAGGTGTGTTTGTGTCAATGTGCAGGTGTGCGTATGTGTCAGTGTCCAGGCTTGTGTGTGTGCCAGTGTCTAGTGTGGGTGTGTGTCAATGTCTAGTTGTGTGTATGTATGTTGCAGTGGTCTCGGTGTTTGTGTGTGTTCAGTGTCTTCGTGTGTGTGTGTGTGTGTTTGTATGTGTCAGTATTGAGCTGTGTGAGTTTGTGTCTTGTCTAGTTGTGTGCATTTCAGTGTCTAGATGAGTGTGTGTCTAGCTGTATGTGTGTGTGTGTGGGTGTCCAGTTGTGTGTGTGTGGGTGTCTAGGTATGTGTGTGTGTGTGTCAATGTCTAGGTGTATGTGTGTGTTGCACTGTTTAGGCGTGTGAGTCTCTGTCAGTGTCTGGGTGTGTGACTGTCAGTGTCTGTGTGTGTGTGTATGTCAGTGTCGAGGTGTGTGTATTAATGTTGAGGTGTGTGTGTTTGCATCAATGTCTAGGTGTGTGTGTCAGTGTCGTGTGTGTGTCAGTGTAGTGTATGTGTCAGTGTCTTGTGTGTATGTGTCAGTGTCTAGGTGTGTCAGTGTCGTGTATGTGTCAGTGTTGTGTATGTGTCAGTGTCATGTGTGTACATGTCAGTGTCATGTGTGTGTGTGTCAGTGTCTCGATGTGTGTGTTTGTCAGTGTCGAGGAATGTGTGTGTGTTTATCAATGTCTAGGCATGTTTGTGTGTGTTTGTCAGTGGCTAGGTGTCTGTGTCTGTGCCAGTATTTAGGGGTGTGTGTGTGTGTCAGTATCTAGGGGTGTGTGTGTGTCAGTATCTGTGTCGGTGTGTTTGTGTCAGTGTCTAGGTGTGTTTGTGTCAGTGTCTAGGAATGTGTGCATCAGTGTCTAGGTGTTTGTGTATGTTGCAGTGTCTAGCTGTGTGTGTGTGTCAGTGTCTAGGTGTGCGTGCCAGTGTCTGGGTGTGTGTATGTGTCCTGGTCTAGGCCTGTGTGTGTGTCTGTTTCTAGTTGTGTGTGTCTATTTGTGTATGGGTGTCTGTTGCAGTGTCTAGATTTGTGACTTTGTGTCCGTGTCTAGTTATGTGCATGTCAGTGTCTAGGCCTGTGTGTGTCAGTTTCTAGGCCCTTGTGTTTGTGTGTGTGTGTCAGCGTCGAGGTGTGTGTTTGCGTCAGTGTCTAGGCTTGTGTGTGCATGTGTGTGTCAGTGTCTAGTTGTGCATATGTGTGTTGCAGTGTCTAGGTGTTTGTGAGTGTTGCAGTCTCTAGGTGTGTGTGTGTGTGTGTGTGTGTGTGTGTGTCAGTATTGAGGTGTGTGAGTTTGTGACAGTGTCTAAGTGTGTGTATTTCAGTGTCTTGGCCTGTGGGTGTTTCAGTGTCTAGTTGTGTGTATGTGTGAGTGTCTAGTTGGATGTGTGTGTGTGTGTCAGAGTTTAGGTGTTTATGTGTGTGTGTGTTCCAGTGTCTGGGTGTGTGTGTATGACAGTGTCTAGGTGTGTCGGTGTCTAGGCATGTGTGTGTCAGTATCGAAGTGTGTGTTTGTGTCAGTGTCTAGGTGTGCATATGTGTCAGTGTCTAGGCCTGTTTGTGTGTGTGTCTAGTTGTGTGTCCAGGTGTATGAGTTTGTGTCAGTGTCTCGGCCTGTGTGTGTTGGTATCTAGGCCTGTGTGTTTGTGTGTGTCAGTGTCTAGTTGTGTGTGTGTCAGTGTCTATTTGTGTGTGTGTCAGTGTCTAGTTGTGTGTGTATTTCAGTGTCCAGTTGTGTGTGTGTGTCTGTCAGTGTCTGGGTGTGTGTGACTGTCAGTGTCTGTGTGTGTGTGTATGTCAGTGTCGAGGTATGTCTGTCAATGTCAAGGGGTGTGTGTCTGTATCAGTGTATAGGTGCGTGTGTGTGCATCAGTGTCTAGTTGTGTGTGTGTGTGTTGCAGTGTCAAGGTGTGTGAGTTTGTGTCAGTGTCTAGCTATGTGCATGTCAGTGTCTAGGCCCTTGTGATTGAGTGTGTGTGTCAGTGTCTAGTAGTGTGTGTGTCAGTGTCTTGTGTGTGTGTCAGTGTCTAGATGTTTGTGTGTGTGTCAGTGTCTGGGTGTGTGTCTGTGTTGAGGTGTGTGTTTGCATCAGTTTCTAGGCTTGTGTTTGAGTGTGTGTTTCAGTGTCTAGTTGTGTGTATGTGTGTTGCAGTGTCTAGGTGTGTGTGTGTCAGTATTGAGGTGTGTGAGTTTGTGTCAGTGTCCAAGTATGTGCATTTCAGTGTCCAGGCCCGTGTGTGTGTCAGTGACTAGTTGTGTGTATGTGTGAGTGTCTAGTTGGGTGTGTGTGTCAGTGTCTAGGTGTTTGTGTGTGATCCAGTGTCTGGGTGTGTGCATATGTCAGTGTCTAGGCGTTTGTGAGTCAGTATCGAGGTGTGTGCTTGTGTGCCAGTGTCTAGGTGTGCGTGTGTGTCAGTGTCTAGGTGTGCGTGTGTGTCAGTGTCTAGGTGTGCATGTGTGTCAGTGTCTAGGTGTCCCTATATGTCAGGGTCTAGGCCTGTGTGTGTGTGTCTGTATGTGTGTGTGTCAGTGTCTAGATGTTTGTGTGTGTCTGTCTGTGTCTGAATATGTGCGACTGTCAGTGTGTGGGTGTGCATGTCAGTGTCTAGGCACGTGTTAGTGAGTAACGAGGTGTGTGAGTTTGTGTCAGTGTCTAGGTGTGCATGTGTATCAGTGTCAAGGTGTGTGTGTGTGTCAGTGTCTAGGTGTGTGGGTGTATGCATGTCAGTGTCTACTTGTGTGTGTGTAAGTGTCTAGTTGTGTGTGTGTGTGTCAGTGTCTAGGCCAGTGTCTGTATGTCAGTGTTTGGTTTTGTGTGTGTGTGTATATCTGTGTCAGTATGTAGTTGTGTATGTGACAGGGCCTTGGTTTTTGTGTCAGTGTCTTGGTGCGCATGTGTATCAGTGTCTAGGCTTGTGTGTGTGTCAGTGTCTTGTTATGTGTGTGTTCCAACATCTAGGTGTGTGAGCTTTGTCAGTGACTAGCTGTGTGCGCGTCAGTGTCTAGGCCTGCACGTATGTGTCATTGTCTAGGCCTGTGTGTGTCAGTGTCTAGGTGTGTGGGTGTGTTCGTGTCAGTGTCTACTTGTGTGTGTGTGAGTGTCTAGTTGTGTGTGTATGCGTCAGTGTCTAGTTGTGTGTGTGTGTGTCTAGGTGTTTGCGTGTGTTGCAGTGTCTAGGTGTGTGTGTGTGTTGCAGTGTCTAAGTGTGTGTGTGTGTTGCAGTGTCTAGCTGTGTGTGTGTGTGTGTGTCAGTGTCTAGGTGTGCGTGTCAGTGTCTGGGTGTGTGTATGTGTCATGGTCCAGGCCTGTGTGTGTGTCTGTTTCTAGTTGTGTGTGTCTATTTGTGTATGTGTGTCTGTTGCAGTGTCTAGATTTGTGACTTTGTGTCAGTGTCTAGGCCTTTGTGTGTCAGTTTCTAGGCCCTTGTGTTTGTGTGTGTGTGTCAGCGTCGAGGTGTGTGTTTGCGTCAGTGTCTAGGCTTGTGTGTGCATTTGTGTGTCAGTGTCTAGTTGTGCATATGTGTGTTGCAGTGTCTAGGTGTTTGTGAGCGTTGCAGTCTCTAGGTGTGTGTGTGTGTGTGTCAGTATTGAGGTGTGTGAGTTTGTGACAGTGTCTAAGTGTGTGTATTTCAGTGTCTTGGCCTGTGGGTGTTTCAGTGTCTAGTTGTGTGTATGTGTGAGTGTCTAGTTGGATGTGTGTGTGTGTGTCAGAGTTTAGGTGTTTATGTGTGTGTGTGTTCCAGTGTCCGGGTGTGTGTGTATGACAGTGTCTAGGTGTGTCGGTGTCTAGGCATGTGTGTGTCAGTATCGAAGTGTGTGTTTGTGTCAGTGTCTAGGTGTGCATATGTGTCAGTGTCTAGGCCTGTTTGTGTGTGTGTCTAGTTGTGTGTCCAGGTGTATGAGTTTGTGTCAGTGTCTCGGCCTGTGTGTGTTGGTATCTAGGCCTGTGTGTTTGTGTGTGTCAGTGTCTAGTTGTGTGTGTGTCAGTGTCTATTTGTGTGTGTGTCAGTGTCTAGTTGTGTGTGTATTTCAGTGTCCAGTTGTGTGTGTGTGTCTGTCAGTGTCTGGGTGGGTGTGACTGTCAGTGTCTGTGTGTGTGTGTATGTCAGTGTCGAGGTATGTCTGTCAATGTCAAGGGGTGTGTGTCTGTATCAGTGTATAGGTGCGTGTGTGTGCATCAGTGTCTAGTTGTGTGTGTGTGTTGCAGTGTCTAGGTGTGTGAGTTTGTGTCAGTGTCTAGCTATGTGCATGTCAGTGTCTAGGCCCTTGTGATTGTGTGTGTGTGTCAGTGTCTAGTAGTGTGTGTGTCAGTGTCTAGATGTTTGTGTGTGTGTCAGTGTCTGGGTGTGTGTCTGTGTTGAGGTGTGTGTTTGCATCAGTTTCTAGGCTTGTGTTTGAGTGTGTGTTTCAGTGTCTAGTTGTGTGTATGTGTGTTGCAGTGTCTAGGTGTGTGTGTGTCAGTATTGAGATGTGTGAGTTTGTGTCAGTGTCCAAGTATGTGCATTTCAGTGTCCAGGCCCGTGTGTGTGTCAGTGACTAGTTGTGTGTATGTGTGAGTGTCTAGTTGGGTGTGTGTGTCAGAGTTTAGGTGTTTATGTGTGTGTGTGCTCCAATGTCTGGTGTGTGTGTGTATGACAGTGTCTAGGTGTGTCGGTGTCTAGGCATGTGTGTGTCAGTATCGAGGTGTGTGTTTGTGTCAGTGTCTAGGTGTGCATATGTGTCAGTGTCTAGGCCTGTTTGTGTGTGCGTCTAGTTGTGTGTCCAGGTGTATGAGTTTTGTGTCAGTGTCTAGGCCTGTGTGTGTTGGTATCTAGGCCTATGTGTTTGTGTGTGTCAGTGTCTAGTTGTGTGTGTGTCAGTGTCTAGTTGTGTGTGTGTCAGTGTCTCGTTGTGTGTGTATTTCAGTTTCCAGTTGTGTGTGTGTGTCTGTCAGTGTCTGGGTGTGTGTGACTGTCAGTGTCTGTGTGTGTGTGTATGTCAGTGTCGAGGTATGTCTGTCAATGTCAAGGGGTGTGTGTCTGTATCAGTGTATAGGTGCGTGTGTGTGCATCAGTGTCTAGTTGTGTGTGTGTTGCAGTGTCTAGGTGTGTGAGTTTGTGTCAGTGTCTAGCTATGTGCATGTCAGTGTCTAGCTATGTTCATGTCAGTGTCTAGGCTCTTGTGATTGTGTGTGTGTGTCAGTGTCTAGTTGTGTGCATGTCAGTGTCTTGTGTGTGTGTCAGTGTCTAGATGTTTGTGTGTGTGTCAGTGTCTGGGTGTGTGTTTGCATCAGTGTCTAGGCTTGTGTGTGCATGTGTGTGTCAGTGTCTAGTTGTGTGTATGTGTGTTGCAGTGTCTAGGTGTTTGTAAGTGTTGCAGTGTCTATGTGTGTGTGTTTCAGTATTGAGGTGTGTGAGTTTGTGTCAGTGTCTAAGTGTGTGCATTTCAGTGTCCAGGCCCGTGTGTGTGTCAGTGACTAGTTGTGTGTATGTGTGAGTTTCTAGTTGGGTGTGTGTGTCAGTGTCTAGGTGTTTGTGTGTGTTCCAGTGTCTGGGTGTGTGTGTCAGTGTCTAAGTGTGTGGGTGTGTGCATGTCAGTGCCTACTTGTGTTTGTGTACGTGTCTAGGTGTTTGTGTGTGTGTTGCAGTGTCTAGGTGAGTGTGTGTCAGTGTCTAGGTGTGTTTGTGTCAATGTGCAGGTGTGCGTATGTGTCAGTGTCCAGGCTTGTGTGTGTGCCAGTGTCTAGTGTGGGTGTGTGTCAATGTCTAGTTGTGTGTATATGTATGTTGCAGTGGTCTCGGTGTTTGTGTGTGTTCAGTGTCTTCGTGTGTGTGTGTGTGTGTTTGTATGTGTCAGTATTGAGCTGTGTGAGTTTGTGTCTTGTCTAGTTGTGTGCATTTCAGTGTCTAGATGAGTGTGTGTCTAGCTGTATGTGTGTGTGTGTGGGTGTCCAGTTGTGTGTGTGTGGGTGTCTAGGTATGTGTGTGTGTGTGTCAATGTCTAGGTGTATGTGTGTGTTGCACTGTTTAGGCGTGTGAGTCTCTGTCAGTGTCTGGGTGTGTGGACTGTCAGTGTCTGTGTGTGTGTGTATGTCAGTGTCGAGGTGTGTGTATTAATGTTGAGGTGTGTGTGTTTGCATCAATGTCTAGGTGTGTGTGTCAGTGTCGTGTGTGTGTCAGTGTAGTGTATGTGTCAGTGTCTTGTGTGTATGTGTCAGTGGTCTACGGAGTGTGTCAGTGTCGTGTATGTGTCAGGTGTTGTGTATGTGTCAGTGTCATGTGTGTACATGTCAGTGTCATGTGGTGTGTGTGAGTCAGGTGTCTCGATGTGTGTGTTTGTCAGTGTCGAGGAATGTGTGTGTGTTTATCAATGTCTAGGCATGTTTGTGTGTGTTTGTCAGTGGCTAGGTGTCTGTGTCTGTGCCAGTATTTAGGGGTGTGTTGTGTGTGTGTCAGTATCTAGGGGTGTGTGTGTGTGTCAGTATCTGTGTACGGTGTGTTTGTGTCAGTGTCTAGGTGTGTTTGTGTCAGTGTCTAGGAATGTGTGCATCAGTGTCTAGGTGTTTGTGTATGTTGCAGTGTCTAGCTGTGTGTGTGTGTCAGTGTCTAGGTGTGCGTGCCAGTGTCTGGGTGTGTGTATGTGTCCTGGTCTAGGCCTGTGTGTGTGTCTGTTTTCTAGTTGTGTGTGTCTATTTGTGTATGGGTGTCTGTTGCAGTGTCTAGATTTGTGACTTTGTGTCCGTGTCTAGTTATGTGCATGTCAGTGTCTAGGCCTGTGTGTGTCAGTTTCTAGGCCCTTGTGTTTGTGTGCTGTGTGCGTCGAGCGTCGAGGTGTGTGTTTGCGTCAGTGTCTAGGCTTGTGTGTGCATGTGTGTGTCAGTGTCTAGTTGTGCATATGTGTGTTGCAGTGTCTAGGTGTTTTGTGAGTGTTGCAGTCTCTAGGTGTGTGTGTGTGTGTGTGTGTGTGTGTGTCAGTATTGAGGTGTGTGAGTTTGTGACAGTGTCTAAGTGTGTGTATTTCAGTGTCTTGGCCTGTGGGTGTTTCAGTGTCTAGTTGTGTGTATGTGTGAGTGTCTAGTTGGATGTGTGTGTTGTGTGTCAGAGTTTAGGTGTTTATGTGTGTGATGTGTTCCAGTGTCTGGGTGTGTGTGTATGACAGTGTCTAGGTGTGTCGGGTGGTCTAGGCATGTGTGTGTCAGTATCGAAGTGTGTGTTTTGTGTCAGTGTCTAGGTGTGCATATGTGTCAGTGTCTAGGCCTGTTTGTGTGTGTGTCTAGTTGTGTGTCCAGGTGTATGAGTTTGTGTCAGTGTCTCGGCCTGTGTGTGTTGGTATCTAGGCCTGTGTGTTTGTGTGTGTCAGTGTCTAGTTGTGTGTGTGTCAGTGTCTATTTGTGTGTGTGTCAGTGTCTAGTTGTGTGTGTATTTCAGTGTCCAGTTGTGTGTGTGTGTCTGTCAGTGTCTGGTGTGTGTGACTGTCAGTGTCTGTGTGTGTGTGTATGTCAGTGTCGAGGTATGTCTGTCAATGTCAAGGGGTGTGTGTCTGTATCAGTGTATAGAGTGCGTGTGTGTGCATCAGTGTCTAGTTTGTGTGTGTGTGTGTTGCAGTGTCAAGGTGTGTGAGTTTGTGTCAGTGTCTAGCTATGTGCATTGTCAGTGTCTAGGCCCCTTGTGATTGAGTGTGTGTGTCAGTGTCTAGTAGTGTGTGTGTCGAGTGTCTTGTGCTGTGTGTCAGTGTCTAGAGATGTTTGTGTGTGTGTCAGTGTCTGGGTGTGTGTCTGTGTTGAGGTGTGTGTTTGCATCAGTTTCTAGGCTTGTGTTTGAGTGTGTGTTTCTAGTGTCTAGTTGTGTGTATGTGCTGTTGCAGTGTGCTAGGTGTGTGTGTGTCAGTATTTGAGGTGTGTGAGTTTGTGTCAGTGTCCAAGTATGTGCATTTCAGTGTCCAGGCCCGTGTGTGTGTCAGTGACTAGTTGTGTGTATGTGTGAGTGTCTAGTTGGGTGGTGTGTGTCAGTGTCTAGGTGTTTGTGTGTGATCCAGTGTCTGGGTGTGTGCATATGTCAGTGGTCTAGGCGTTTGTGAGTCAGTATCGAGGTGTGTGCTTGTGTGCCAGTGTCTAGGTGTGCGTGTGTGTCAGTGTCTAGGTGTGCGTGTGTGTCAGTGTCTAGGTGTGCATGTGTTGTCAGTGTCTAGGTGTGCCCTATATGTCAGGGTCTAGGCCTGTGTGTGTGTGTGTCTGTATGTGTGTGTGTCAGTGTCTAGATGTTTGTGTGTGTGTCTGTCTGTGTCTGAATATGTGCGACTGTCAGTGTGTGGTGGTGTGCATGTCAGTGTCTAGGCACGTGTTAGTGAGTAACGAGAGGTGGTGTGTGAGTTTGTGTCAGTGTCTAGGTGTGCATG